>JBBPBX010000211.1:33870-60311 GCA_038048925.1 Garcialebias charrua | reverse complement strand
AAAACTGCTTTAACAACCTGCATTGTTTTTTTCTTACAAAAAAACATTTTTTTTTTAAATAAATAAATAAACAAATAAATAAAACTAGAGTAGTCCCTCGTTTATTGTGGGGGTTACGTTCCGCACCCAACACAATAAGTGAAAAACCATGAAGTAGGAATGCTTTATTTATTTATTTTAGCATATGGGAAGTATTTAATGTGCTTTGAGGGCTCCTCAGCTCCAATCTTATGTCCTGATCGAGTCCAAATCTGGATGATAAAGTCCCGGTGAGCACTGGAGAAAACACCGGACCTCTAAGCGTCACTTTTCCACTTGAGAGGTTCCCTGCAAGCAGCACTCAGACTGACAGATGATGCTGGAAGTCCGGTTCTGATCCAATTCCCCGTCGGTTCTGTACGGCTCTCTGCATCCACTGAGCGCCAAAGTCACTATGAATAAGGACCAAACTTTTTCGGATCGGATCAAAACTTTCCTTCCATTTCAGAGAAAGCAATGGCTGGAAGCACTGTTGGGAATTCTGGATAGTGCACTGTTGGTTTCTGGGAAATGCAGTCTTTTTTGAAGAGAGAAAACTGCAAAATGGCGGCAACTGTCCAAAGTTTTTTATTTTTCTCGTTAACTTTTTACAGTACAGTCCCAATTACAGCTGTCATTTCTAACCTCAACCTGGAGCCCGGCCCAACCCGGATTAGGGCTGGGCCGGTTCATAATAATGTGCTTAATGTGTGGGCCGAGTCTGTGTTTGGCTTTTGATGTGTCAGCCGACGTATGCGGCTGACGATCCAATTATATGGCAACATGGCTTGACATACATTCAACAGCCGCCTGTGGCCATTTCATCGCGTGCTAACCGGCCTTGAAAGAGGTAAAAAGTTCAGTTAGGCTTCAGATGGGACTACTGCCAGTGATCCATTGCTCAAATGGACGTTCATTCAGCTGCTGCACTCAGCAGACATGCGCGGCTGACAACCCAAACAGGTGAGATCACAAAATATCCGACATGTCAGAGTCCAATGCAGGCAGAAGCATGGGAAGCATTTAATGCGCTTTGAGGGCTCCTCAGCTCCATTCTTCTGTCCCCTTTACTCAGTCGCTCACTTTAAAAGATTTCACTTTACACAGGTGTCGGGTTTGGACCTGTAATTACCGTTAATTCGTCAGATCGGGTGGGGTTCGGAAATGATGGCTACCGGCTGGGGCAGGTCGGATTTTTTTGGACCCGAATGCAACTCTAGTCCCAATCACGTGAGTAATATTAAAGTTGATAATCATGTGTCGTGTACAATCTTTTTTTCTTCTTTTTTCTAATGCATCGTCTTACTTAGAAATACTGCGAAAGGGCGAGCCGCAAAAGTTGAACCGTGAAGTAGCGTGGGACCACTGTAATAATAATAATAATTTAAATTAAAAAATATATAGAATTTAGAGTTAACAAAAAAGAAATGTTTACAAATAAACATGGTACTGCTTTGGAGGATTTTACAGGTTTTAGTTGCAGATGAGGCGGCCAGAATTTGGTATAAAAGGAGAATACATTAAAATCTTAAGACTTTCAAAGTCAATGTGAGTAATTAAATAAAAAATTCCTGGCATTCCTTGAAATAACTCACACCTGCCTCTCGTGCCAGATATTAAAATCTGTTTGTATTGTGATCCTTGTTTTACTGAGGAGTGTTTGGGTTTTGCTGTAATGGAGTGAGACCTCTTTGTCTACAGAGGATCTTGGGGTACTGACAGGTCAGCTGCTGATCTGCACAGAAGCTCGTCAGCTGTTGAATGGCTCCCACACAACATCTGGAAGTCTACAAGTCGTGACATTCCAGCAGTGATTTGTGACTCTCACTGGTCAAAAGCTGTGTTGAAATAATTTGTGAATTTCTTTAAAATGAGTTTGTAAGTTTTTTCACATTTTGTAATAAATCCAAGCTCTTTTAAATCTTTTTATCTACCGGTAATCTTTATAAATCTCTAATCTTTTTCCCTCTAATTTTCTCCTTTTGTTAGATTAGGGCAATTAGATTAGGGATTTTATTTGTTCATTTCTGATTAAGTTTTATGTAACACAGTGCCTTAAAGAACTGAACATTTTGTTTGTTGCTTTGGACTTAGTTTACCCTGAACTTGTTGCTTTATTGTGTAAAAAAAATTCATACTTTCTAAATGTGTCTAAATAAATAAGAATGCTTTTACTTAAAGTTGATTCCAGAACTCCCAGAGATTTAAACTAAGATCATTTTATGATTAAGTTATAGCTGCTTTGTAAAAGGAATGATTAATTATTGGATCTCAGATGGACAGACAGACTGTAGACACGTTTTGTAGAAAAATAAATCCACATTTTAGTTGTTTCTACCTGACAAACAAAATAAATTAGCACCATTATCCACAGTGTATCTGACCTGCATACTGTACGTTTGAAGGTATCAGAGGTTTGTAGAGAGCTATGTTTCATGAAAGTGTCGTCTTTTCCCAGAAAAGTAATTTAAGGAGAATGGTGCTTGACCTCGTTCTGCACAGTTTACACCAACAGGCTTCTTGGACACAAGAGAGTCACCGATTGTCCCGCCTGCAGAGATCAGTCTCGTATTAAAAATACATGAAGCATCCAATAACAAAAGGAGAATCACATGACAACCAAGATTGCCGAATCACAAAAATTTTGAATTCAGCCTGAATATATCCAGTTTTAATGCTGCTATATGTTTCTACGGTAATATGATTAAAAACAAGGAATTTGGCTTTTTCTTTTACATATACAGTAGTTCCTCGCTACTTCGCGGTTCAACTTTTGCAGACTCGCTCTTTCGCGGTTTTTCAACGATTGCCAACTTTAATATTACTCACATGATCAGTACGGTACAAAATAGAAAGTTAACAAAAAAAATGTTTCTGAAAGGCGCCGCCATTTTGTAGTTTTCTTTCAATAAGCCTACACTGTATTGGCAGTCAAAGGAACTACATTACCCAGAAGCCAATAGTGCTTCTGGCCACTGCTTTCTGCCAGAAGAGGGAAAGTTTTGATCCAATCCGAACCTGACTAACTAGTTTGAGCCTAATTCATAGCGACGTCGGTGCTCAGTGGATGCAGAGAGCCAATCAGAACCAGACAAGGACTATGTCCAGCCTCATCGGTCTGAGTGCTGCTTCCTAGCCCATGATGTCTCTCGAGTGGGGAGACGTCATTTGGAGGTCCGGTGTCTTCTCTGGAACTCACCCGAACTTTTCCCATCCGGATCCCTCTGGATTATTTGGACTTGATTGGGACTATTGCTCTGCAAAGATCAGGCTCTCTCCAAAATAGAACTGTAATTTCAAGCCCAGGCCCGCCACCTGGCCCAGCCTGACCCAAAATTTGGGCCGGGCCAGGCCAAAATAATGTGCTGGATGGGCGGGCCGGGTCGATGTTGGGCTTTTGATTGCGTCAGCGGACGCGGGGGCTGACGATCCAATTTGGATGACCCGCTACGCGCAGCGGTTTGAAAGAGGTTAAAACAAAAATAGTCTAGATGGACCACTACCAACGACCCACCTGAAGCTTAACTGGACTCAGTCGCTGTGTCAGCGGACGCATGCGGTCGATGACCTAATTTAGATTATCAGCCGTGTGCGTCCGCCGACGGTTAATAACTATAATAATCTGCTGACTCTTATAAATGAACAAGAAATTTTATATCTTCTTTTCTTTGAAATATGTTTTTAAATCATGTCAAACTGAAGCAGTAAAGGCTTAATTTAAGAAAAAAAAGGGGTTCAGGTCGGGCCGGATTTTTTAGGCCTCAATGCAACTCTACTCCAAAAGCATCTGGTTTTCAACGGCTGCAGAGTCCATCAGAACTTGACCAAAACTGGACCAAGACTGGTGAGTTCTTATATAAAATTTTGCAGTACTGTACAGTACATATATGTATGTTGTTAAAATGACGTAGGTTCAAGAGTTAAAAACATTGCAAGAGTGTGGGAAAGGTTTGTAAATCCTTAAAATATATATCCTGATGCATGCTCAATAATCCAGGTAGAAAAATCTAAAAAAAAGTTAATTCTGGTCCTCTGGACATTCAAAAAACAAAACAAAACAAAAAAAATTGTAGAAACATTTTGTTCTATTTCGTGTAGGCTCCGCCCTTTAAACCATGCCTATTGGGTTAATCCTGCACGCCTCGCGCCAACATTGAAGACTTTTAGTCCATGCCCAGCTGTTGTGGCCCTTTGTCCACTATAAAACCAGTGTGGACTAGTTCTGCTCCTGATTTTTCTTCAAAGCCAACAAACGAACTACTTCAAGATGTCCAGACCATCATTCAAGAGCTGCCCAGGTTGAGGCTTGGGCTTCATCCTGGCCTCCAACCTTCACAAACTCTGCGAGGTGTGCCTCAGAACCGCCCATGCGCAACAGGCTATGGGGCCCTATTGTGCCTGCCCACCGTGCCTCCGGCTGATGGAAGAGGAAAGACAACGGCAGACGGAGCTCTTCTCCGGTGGAGTCACAATGCATCAGCCGGTGGTGGACGCAGCAGAATGCGGGTGGCTACGAGAGCTAGCCAACCTGGCATGCTCGGAGACAGCTAGTGATGGCAGTCCTCCCTCCATTGGAGGCTCGGAGCCAGCCTCGCCCTTCCTCCGTCCCCAGGAGAGTACTAGCTGCCGGGTCCTGCCCTGTCCTTTGGCAAGCGCGGGACCGGCCCTGTCTCACGACGAGGGAACTGAACTGTCTGGCACACATGGCCCGGCCCACGTGCCAGAAGGACCGGAACAGACACCCTTCATGCACTCGGTGGCCGCCTCCAGTCAAGCTCAGTCGCCAGTGCCGGTGGAGTCGCCTCCCCCCCGGCTGAGACCCCGGGCCCGCAAGGCAGCCACTCTTCCCTCCTCAACGTCCTCCCAGGAATTATAAGGTAGGCTGCGGACATGTGTGGCATGTCAGTTCCTGAAGGCACCACCGAAGCGGCATCCTCAATCCTGGAGGGAAAGTTTGCGCCCAAACATGGCGGCCCGGTGGAACCTCTCTGACCCGACGTCGTGGATGTGGTGTCCCTTCTGCAGAGCGCGACAAAAGACCCCCTCATACTAAGGTCACCGGTGGCATCGTATGTGCCCATTACCAGGTCACGCGGGCTCACAGCGCAAGCATTCCCAGCAGTGCCCCCACTCGAACCAAGTTTGTCGGCGGTGATCGGAGTCAGGCCGACCAAACATGTGGGGAAGCGGATATCGCCACCAGCGCCCGGTGACCAGCTCGCCGCCAAGATGTAGGACAGGATACACCAGTGTGCATCTCAGGTTGGTGCAGCATCAAATAATATTGCGCTCTTAGCGCTCAGCATCGGGCGGGTCTCGCCAGACACCGCGGTCGGAGATGCGGCGGACGTCATCACCAACTTGTGTGCCGTGTTGGCAATGTGTGCAGCCCGCCTTTCTGCTTGGTCGACAATACTGTAGAGACAGTTGTGGCTGAGATTGTCATCATCCATCCCTGATTAACTGAAAAAAGAATTGCTGGAGGGGCCGATTTCGAGCGAGGGATTATTCGGTGAACACTATTGCTTTGTTTTTGAGCAGCTGCGCTCCTCTTCAGAGACGTTGGAGCAGGTCAGGAAACACACCGTGTCACCCAGACCAGAACCCCACTCTACACGCGGACCCATCCGCATACGTGATCAAGGCAGAGGCTTCCGCCAGCAGCAGCGACGCTCTTCACCCACCTCAACTTTCACGGTGCCGCTGCCACCAGCCCCACCGAGAAACCAACCTTCTCAGTCCTTCCAGAGGCCCGGGGTGCCTCGAGCCAGGGGCCGTCACCAACCATGGGCCAGCCAGCACCAGGACTACAAGAAGGGGCATTATAAGAAATGACGGTGTATAGGAGGTGTGTGTACTGACAGTGTTTCTTTGAGGGTTAATAAAGAATCTGTCTTAAAAAACAGTGTTCCTCATTTAAACTCGTTGAACCCTTCCATTTCGAGGTATGTAGACACATCTCCACAAAAGTGTTACATTACTGGTTTTAAATTACCCAGCAATTCTGTACAAAATGTGAATTTCTGCAACGCTCAAGCAGCAGGCCAGCTGACAGGTGCAGGCTCGGACCTCTCTGTGACCTCCCCAGCCCCGCCTCCCCACACAAGGGTGGGGGTCCGCTCCTTCAGATGTCATCAGAAACAGAGCAAAACAGCACACACGCAAGTCAGAGACGCCTCCATTCTCTCAAACTATGTTAGAACCCATGAGCCTGGTGTTGAATCATTTGTTCAAACCAGGACTTTTCCGTCTATCTCTCCTTTCAGTCACCCTGAAGTAAGTACAGTATAGACAACAAACCACTTTTAAAAAAAGACGTTTGTCTTGTTTGCCTGTCTCAAACAAAGAGCCGAGCAAGAGTTATGGCACAGCGTCCGGTGAACACCCCTTTCCCGGAGGGCCTCCCATGGGCCAACGAGGACTCTGTCCGCTTGGTGGCAGTAGAGGCCAGGCCATCTTCTCTCATGAGGCAGGACAACCAAGCAACACCGTTGTCAGATCACAGTGCCGAGTGACTCCGGTCTTGCTCACTAAACAAATGGCTAAAATGAGTAATCAGCAAAGGTTATACCCTATAGTTTGCGGAAGCACCACCAAAGTTCAATGGGGTGCTACAAACGAAGCTAACCTCCGCGGAGCAAGGCTTGGCGCTGCAGTCGGAAATTCAGGATTTATTAACAAAACATGTCATTTCCTAGGTTCCCTCTGTAGGGATATATATACTCAGTTTGCTGATTAGTACAATATTCCAGATGAAAGATTTGAGCAGATTTTATCTACACAAATCTATCATCAATATTCACGAGTTCACTCTTTTTCCGGATTAAATTGCTTAAATATGACTAGACAAAATGTAATTTCACGAGAGACATCAACTTATGTTGATCCACCAGAAGATGAACCTTTTATTGAGACAATCATAAAAGTACATTAAACATTTGTATCGAGATTAGCTCTGATTTAATAACTACTGTAGACAAGAATTCAAATTGAAACAAACAGAAAGGTTAAAGTCTAACTTCCTGCTGGCACATAAACTTAAAAGTTTACTGGCTTAGGTAAAATAAGAATAAGGAGGAAGAAATGGAATGAAAGATGAGTTTAACAGAAGTTAATTATTTTGAAATGCAACAGGGTGGCACTTTTCCCAAACGAGTCCGGCTGGACTTCCCGCACGCTCAACATACAATCAACGACTCTTTACCTGGTGACGAGCACGTCTCTTGGAGATAAGAGTTGAGACATTTGTGAACACTTAACGGACTGTGTTGTCCAGTTGACGTCCAGTTGGACTTCAGCGCGTGTATAACTGATTCAACGAACGTGAAGAGCGCCTTTCCCGGCAGGAACCAGGCCTACGTCCAGACTGGGTTTCAAAATAAAACTTTCAGAAAACAAATTCTTTCAGAACAGAAATGAGTGAGTTACAGCTGAGCTATGCTGTAACCCTGGCAGATAATGTAGGTCTAATTGACATTTGACCAAAACGTTCAAACCAGTTTCCAGAGAAGAACCAAGTTGTTCAGTTTAGTTCTCCCTTTTCACACTAAAGCCAAAACGGGAAGTAAGAGTTTTATATGGAGGGCGGGGTCAGCCCACTTCCTGAATGGTTATTAGCTGTTTTAACAAAATAAATGGAGTTACTTAGCAGTTCCCAGAGTTGAAAAACTCTGAAGGACACTAACATATTGTGTTTAGACCAGTGGCCAGATGGAACTGTTAGTAAAAATAATGTTATGGCTAATTCACAGACAAAACAGAGAAGTTGCAGTTAAAAGTTTACCCTGAACTGTGCCATAACTTTCGAGCATCCTCGTACTGCAGAATAACCCAGCATGAGAGTAACACTCATGTTAATAACAGATCATCATTAAATGACAAAAATATACTGTTGCTCAGTTCTGAATTAACACAAATTAAAAGGAAGTCTTTTCTGATTGATTTGTGTCTCTTAATTCAAAATAAATGTAACAAAAATAGTGTCCACTTGTCTCCTTGAGAGCTCAAGAAAAGTGTAACACTCAGAGTTTCAGAGAGATGTGAAGAGGTTTAAATCCAGTAACGGACATGAGGGGCTGTATCACTACACCTCCAACGAGGAGAGGACCGGCTTTTATTCAAAGTACTTCCTCGTTCCCAAGAAGTCAAGAGGGTTGAGACCGATCTTAGATTTATCACTCTTCAACAAACACATCATGACTCGCCCCTTTCATATGTTGACAATAAAACGCGTTCTCGAGTATGTGACGCGGGAGGAACTGGTTCGTAAGCATAGACCTTCGCAACGCCTACTTCCATGTTCCCATAGTATCCAAACACAAGAAGTCCCTCAGGTTCGCGTTCCAAGGGACCTGTTACAAGATCAATCGGCTCCCGTTCGGGTATGCCCTAGCTCCCCGGACTTTCTCGAAAATTATAGAAGTGGCATTGCAGCCGTTACGTTCAAGGGGCATCATAATTTTGTATTATCTCGACGATCTACTGCTTTTGACTCGCTCGAGAGAGGAAGCAGAGACTCAGATCGTCACTCTGGTGAATCATCTGTCCCTCTTAGGTTTCACTATAAACTGGAAAAAAAGTTCCATAGTTCCAGCGCAGAAAATAAAGTTTTTAGGAGTGGTCCTCTGCTCCATGAACATGACAGCGGTCTTGTCGGACCAGAGGAAGGACTCGCTGACGTCACTCCTCCGGTATGTCCAGCACCACAGATCTGTGCCAACGTTAACAATAATGAGATTATTGGGAATGATGGTGGCTACTCACGTAGTTGTGAAACTAGGTTTGTTAAACATGCGTCAGCTACAGAAGTGGTTTATACGTCAGAGGATCGACCCGGTACGTCACAAACATCGCCGAGTCATAGTCCCACCGTCAGTTGAAGCGTACCTGGTTTTCTGGGGGAATCCCAGGATCTTGTCAGAAGGGGTTCCCCTGGGGAAAGTGACGTCATTTCAGGCGATCTTCACAGATGCGTCTCTCTCCGGTTGGGACGGGACTTATCGTCACAGTCGGTGAAGGGGGCATGGCCGCCAGGCACAACCCTTCACATAAATGTCCTGGAGCTTCTAATGGTGTTCAAAGTTCTCAAACACTTTGATCACGTGATCAGAGATCAGGATGTGCTTGTTCACACAGACAACAGAGCTGCAGCTGCTTACATCAACCGCCAGGGCGGAGTAAGATCAGTCCAGCTGCTGAACACAGCCAGGGAGCTGCTCTAGTGGCCCCACACACACTTGAAATAGCTGAGGGCGTTATACATTCCAGGTGTGCTAAACAGAGGGGCAGACATCATGTCCCACGGCGGGCCATTGGACAGGGATTGGACTCTCCACCCGGACCTGATCTCTCAAATTTGGAGAAGGTTTCGGGAGAGCGGAGGTAGATTTGATGGCCACCCGGGAAAATGCTCAGTGTCCCCTGTTCTTCTCATTAAGCCCACGGGACAACCCCCCGTTGGGGGTGGACGCATTTGCTCACAAACCGTGGCCTCAAAACGCTGATTTATGCTTTTCCTCCAGTTCCTCTACTATCAGCGCTGCTGGA
This sequence comes from Garcialebias charrua, assembly GCA_038048925.1. NCBI lineage: Eukaryota > Metazoa > Chordata > Actinopteri > Cyprinodontiformes > Rivulidae > Garcialebias > Garcialebias charrua. The sequence continues at coordinate 50,747 of JBBPBX010000211.1, read as the reverse complement.
GGGAGTGAGGGAGAAGTTATCAATGATCCTGATTGCACCGAAGCGCATGAATGCACCATGGGTTCTGATGCTTCAACAGTTGACAGTCAGATCATGGAGACTCCCCTGGAGAGACAACACTCTCCTACAAGCAGGGGGAGCAATAAAGAGTTATCCAGTGATAGGACATCATCTTCTGGTTTGGTTGCTGAACGTGAACGTTTAGAAAACCTTGGGTTTTCTAAAGACGTTGTATGCACCATCCAGGGAGCAAGAGCAAAGTCCACTACGACTGTTTACGTGTCTAAATGGGCTGCTTTTCAACGATGGTGCCTGGAAAAACAGTTGGATCCATCTTCATGTTCACTGGGCTCCATTCTGTCGTATCTACAGTTACTGCTGGATAGGAATTTGGCCTTCAGCACAGTTAAACTTTATGCTGTTGCTGTAGCAATTTCTTTTTTTTTTCATTCATCCATTCAACCTTTATTTATACAGGCTAGCCTCGTTGAGCAACGGGGACTCATTCCAATCAATCAATCAATCAATCAATCACCTTTATTTAACCAGGTAGAGCCCGTTGAGATCGAGATCTCTTTTACAAGGGTGACCTGGTCAAGTGGTCAGCAGCACACGTCACATTGGCAATAGGCATTTGCACTTATCAAAAAGAAAATAAAGAAAACTACAATCACAGTAAACAGATGTTGACAGTTCAAAACCAACAGGATATGACAGATTTCTATATACATTATATACAAAACAAGCAGACAAAAAAAACCAACAATGACATGTATATTGGATAAGTAGTGGTTAGTAGTGGCTCATTTACAAGAGGGACCTGTCTCACTCACACCCAGGGTCAATTTAGAGTTACCAGTCAGCCTAAAGCTAGATTCATACTTGACGCGTCGCGCAGCGCGCGAGGGTGTGCCCTCCAAAAGTGACGCAATTTCACAGTCCCCGCCCCTGCGCGTTGGCCCCGCGCAGGGGATTAGCGCGTGCCGTGCACCTCTGAATTTTTGAAACTCCGCAAGCCTAGAGCGCGCGCCGCGCTCAGTGACGTACGGACTGGGCTCAAAACAAGATGGACGCTTTCGAAGCTGCTCTGGCTGAACTCATCCGCATGTATCGCCATTTGTATGATCCCTCGATGTGCAACTGGCACAGAAGCGATGCAGAAGGAGGAAGAAAAACATGCGGGATCGCTTCGTGAAGGCCAAGAAGAGGGTGATCAGAAGTGGCGATCCTGGCACCAACAAACCGGTGCCAATCCTCGTTGTGGAGCTGAGTTGGCTGTCGAGTTTTATAAAACACCGAGAAAAGGACACAAATATGGAAAAAGAGGTAAAAATGAAAGAAAAAAAAGTTAGTACTGCTTTTATTACAGCTAGCTTAGCATGGAATACAGCAGGCCATGCTGTGCAGCCTGCCGTGTTGTTTCCCCTTTGTAGTCGATATAAACAATAAACTGTGAGAATGAATGACCAAAACATGGCTTAATGAAAATATAAATCAAGCTGCTGACCAGTAAATGTGAAATAGTGGAAATAACCATTTTAGATCTGCACAGCTCAACTGTAAACAAATTTAGCCTATATGTGTGTTGATGCTTCACCTTCTGTTTATTAAGCTAACAATTACACAAACATTTGTTTTTATTTAACACATATGTGCATTGTATCCGTTACCGTACAGCAGGCCATGCTGTGCAGCCTGCCACGTGTTGTTTCCCCTTTGCAGTCATTGATATAAACAATAAACTGTGAGAATGAATGACCAAAACATGGCTTAATGAAAATATAAATCAAGCTGCTGACCAGTAAATGTGAAATAGTGGAAATAACCATTTTAGATCTGCACACCTCAACTGTAAACAAATTTAGCCTATATGTCTGTTGATGCTTCACCTTCTGTTTATTAAGCTAACAATTACACAAACATTTGTTTTTATTTAACACATACTGTATGTGCATTGTATCCGTTACCGTTTCATTTTGTACTGATGGATGTCAATGTCTGTTTTTTAGCCTGAAGAAACACCACAGAGCCAAGCACAGGACGATACATGGTGCCTCGACCAGACTGTCACCCCATTCGACCCGACCGTCACCCCCATGGACCAGACCTTCACCCCTATCGACCAGACCCTCACCCCCATGGACCAGACCGTCACCACCATCGACCATGAGTACATCACACCCATCGTCTCTCACAACCTCACGCCTACTGGCCATGAAACTGGCAGTACTTCAAATGCAGGGTGTTTTCCTCTGCGCAGGTCCTCCACGCCAATTCCTCCCTGTCCAACGGTGCCCATACCCGTACCACCTCGACACTTGCCAGGGTCAAGCAGCAGTAGCAGAAGCGACAGCCCTAGCATCAGCTCACTCAGTTGGTGTTGGTGAAAACTTTTTATACTTTTATACTACTATGAAAAAGTACTATGCAAAAACTCAGGACAGTATTAACACTTTATTTCATTTTATGTTTATTAAATGTTGGTGAAAACTTTTTTTACTTTTATACTACTATGAAAAAGTACTATGCAAAAACTCAGGACAGTATTACACTTTATTTCATTTTATGTTTATGGATATTAAATGTTGGTGTTGGTGAAAACTTTTTATACTTTTATACTACTATGAAAAAGTACTATGCAAAAACTCAGGACAGTATTACACTTTATTTCATTTTATGTTTATTAAATGTTGGTGAAAACTTTTTTTACTTTTATACTACTATGAAAAAGTACTATGCAAAAACTCAGGACAGTATTACACTTTATTTCATTTTATGTTTATGGATATTAAATGTTGGTGTTGGTGAAAACTTTATACTTTTATACTACTATGAAAAAGTACTATGCAAAAACTCAGGACAGTATTACACTTTATTTCATTTTATGTTTATTAAATGTTTTAGTGTTTAAATAGTTATTGTTGCACTGAGGGACAGAGAGAAATGCAATTTCAATCCTGTGTATGTCCTGTACATATTACTGTTTTGAGAATAAAGCTGACTTTGACTTGACTTTGATTCAAATGATACATTTGTAATGCACAATTACACATTTATCAATTATTTTTAGACAGCATGCCATTTTTGCACACATTAAAATCAAAACACTATTTCTACAGGTTTCTCCACATTCCACTTCACATTCCTGGTGAAATAAAGGCTACTACACATTGAGATTTTTCGTGTCAGGTAGCAATGCTTCATTTTAATGCAATATGGGACTTATATTTACAATGCCATTTCAGGTTTCCAAATAATTCTAACATCTAATGTTCTTACAGTTATAAAAAAGTCTTTCATACCAAGTTTTATGTAATACAACTGTTAGTGGCTTTGTAAATACAATATGCAAACAAAACAGACGGAAAGCTGAAGTGGATATTTCAATGTAGTTTCATTTTATTTAAAATCATTTAACATTCAAATACATATAGCAATATACAATATAGCTTGGCACACCTCAGAGACTATCAGGGAAACCGTAGTTGCACCAAGTTTGTAGCTGGCTGCTACACTTTTCTGGCTGCTACCTGAAGCCAGGATTCTTAAAGTCACTGCCAAACGCTCGGGTAATGTCACAGGGCTGCTGTGGGTCCTTCCATGTCGTATGAAAGGCGAAATACGATGTAGCAGGTCATCAAATCGGCGTGCAGACATGCGGAAGTAACTGAAGTGCATTTCTTCGTCAATTCTCCGCATCGGCATCACCAGCATGTTATATTCCCCACCAGTACGTCTCTGAGAGTGTAATGGCCGAACATACCATCTCCTTCTGCGTCTTCTTCGTCTCATTAAAATTGCAAGACACAATAACTGTTGTTCTATTATAATTTGCTCCTCTAATAAAGACAGTTCAAGAATGAAGCGAGCGGGAAGCCATTTTGTTTGTGTTGTGACGTCAAACAGTTCTTCTTCTACGGTAGATTTCTTCTTCTACACCCTTTCTTGTAACATATGCACATGTTGTAGAGGCTACTTCCACCTGCTGGCCCGTAAAAGAACAGCACTTTGTCATGCTCGGCCGTGCGTCAACCATAAAGACAGGGGCGAAACTATGAACGCATTTCGCCGTGCGGCACAGTGCACGCGCGGCGCGCGCGCTCCAGCCTGCGGACCAAAGCGAAAGTCTAACTCAGCCTTAACATGCATGTTTTTGGACTTCCTGTCACGAGGGGTTTAATGATAGAACTGTTTAATCATCCCCTAATGAAGCGTTTTCTGAAAGGTGCAGGGCGGCTGAGATCAGTCTCACACACCTTGGCTCCATAATGGGATTTGGTTACTGTATTGAATTCATTAACTAAAGATTCATGCGAGCCGTTAGATCAGATTTCATTAAAGTTTTTATCCTTTAAAACAGCTCTGTTGTTAGCTTTAACATCAGCCAAGAGGGTAAGTGACCTGTTAGGCCTGTCTGTTCCCCCTTCCTTTTTTAAAATTCAAGGAGACGGGAGTTCAGCTGAACTTAGTCCGAACCCTGCCTTTATCCCTAAAAGCATTACGAGTTCATTTAAGTCCACAATCATTACACTGGACGGTTTTTGTCTTCCCCTTCACAGCTGTGCAGAGGAAGAAAATCTTAATTTGCTTTGTCCAATACGAGCACTAAAATCTTATGTGGCTCGCACTGCTGCAATGCGTAAGTCCGTCAAGCTTTTTGTTCATTTCAGAGATCAATCTCAAGGTCAACCTCTGAGCTCTCAGTGACTGTCACATTGGTTATGTGAAGCTATTAGTCAGGCCTACAACTCTGCTGGTCTTGAGCCTCCTGAGGGAATTAAAGCTCATTCTACGAGAGGAATCGCAGCTTCCACAGCCCTGTACAGAGGTGTTTCTGTGCAGGACATCTGCTCTGCGGCCTCTTGGTCGTCAGCCTCTCCTTTCATTCGTTTTTACTTACGAGATGTTTCCAGCTCTTCTCTGACTCATTCTGTTCTCAAGGTTGCAGCAAAGTGATTGTTTTTTCATCTTCAATAAAATTATTGTTAAGATGACACAGTTGTTTTTGTCTTTATTGATGGATTATTATGGTTCAATCATTCCTTCAGTTAGAAGTAATTCCTTTGGGTTGTTTTGATCCAACCTATGAATAAGCAGTTATTCACCTGCCATTAGATAATGAAGGTTGCTCACCTGCTATTATGCACCTTGTGTTTCAACTGGTGGTGCATTTTTTGTACTTATTATGGTATTGGCGGCTCACAGAGTAAGTTCTGGTTCCAATCAGACCCAGTGAGGCATGGACCATATCATGCTCCGCCTTTAAACCCAATAAGCGTGGTTTAAAGCTCTCTACTTCCGCTCTCGGCAGGGCAGGTCGCATCTCCTTTTGCTCCTACACCTCCCTGGTTTCACCCCCCCTGCTTCTGCATTTGTCTCGTCTGTTACTCTTCAGCGCTCGCTCGAACCAATTTGGGATGGATTTATGTGCGTGGACTGTTTTCTGGGCTATTTCATCTATCGATACTATCGATAACAAAAATTTCCGCGAAGCGCACTGGCCAGGGAGAGCCAGGGCGCCCTATCGACACGCATGCGGTGAGCTACATTATGGACTCGATGAGCAGGCTAATGTAACTGTCCGCTCTTTCTGTCGGGGACGTGGAATCTCTGTGGATTATTGGGATACTGGTGGCTGTTCCTGCCACTGAAGGCTGAGGAGGACCGCAGCGATCGGCGTGCTGGCGAGTCTTCCGCTCAGCGAAAATGCTTTGATCCGGGCTATGACCTTCCCAGCTGTTGTGCGGGCTGAACCACACGGTGGGAGAAGCGGTGGCTGCCGCGGACCTGCGGTGTGTGGAACTCGTTTACAGCCGTCCGGATTAAAACAGGGCACATATGGAAGGATCTTTTAGCTCGGAACCTCTCTCGATTCGGCGATTTGGACCCAGAAACAGCACCTGGACTTAAAGACTGCAGTAAAAGAACACTGTGGCCTGACTGAAAAAATAAAGCAACTAATCTAATCTGGTCTCTGGCCTTGGACTGAAGGCTGTCTACAAATCTTCTCCTGAGCTGGGAAGCTGAAGGGACCCGCTGCCCTCCCCCCCTCCCCCCAGAGGTCTCTGTGTGTGCGTTCTCGGATGGAGCCGAGCTGTGAGACCTGCGAACTGTTCTTATCTGGAGCTGATTACACACAGACTTTATTACCTCCCGCCTGCCGTCATAAATGCATCTTGTCCTGTCTAAATGTGCTAAAAAGCTGGTAGAGTTTTTTTGGACTTTATCATGGAGTGTCTATTGGCAAATTGTGATAGATTCTTTTTTTGAATACCACGTTCTTACCTGTTTGTGTCTATTCCCTTTTCCATATCTGTTGATTGTGGTGGCGCGGTTTTATACTGCTGCGACTTCGTGCGCTGTCCCTATCCTAAGACGGATGTGCGTAATCAATTACGTTGTCTTTGTACCCCGGTGCAATGTCAAGGTCAATAAAGATATTTTCTATTCTATTCTATTCTATTCTATTAAAGGGAGGAACCTACACGAAATAGAACAATGGTTGCGTATTGTAACCCCAGATTCTATGAGTGTAGGCGTAACCCTTTAAACCTAGGCCTCACTGGCTCTCAAATGGCAGAAGAAAAATATTGCCTTTTTGGGAACAGAACTATAGTCCACCCTGTTTTTATAGTGGACATAGGGCGGGGCCCACAGTAGGGGTGGGCGATATGCCCAAAAAATGATATCACGATATATTTTTTGAAATACCCCGATAACGATATCAGACGATATTTCACATTTTCTCCTTTTATTGAATCAACCAAACAAATGTGTAATGACTTTTCATAAACAGTCACCAGAATACAAAAAAATATATTCATATTTAACAAGCAAAAATATATATACCGCACCAGCCGCCACTGACACGTACGTGTGCGGTAATGACTATTCTAACACTTTAGCACATTTTAAAAGAGCATACAGTAAATAAAAAAAATAATTTCTTACTTTGACCGGCAGCTTCTGTCATCAGTTTGCCTGTTAGCTCCAGCTGTTAGCACCGCTGCGTTACGTCTGAGCTTCGCAGCTTTCTGTAGCACCACGCAGTTTAAACCCTTTACAGGAAGGACTGTTAGTATCCTAACTTCATACAGTTGGAGACAGAAAAAGTTTTAATAACTTACCGACGCCGCAGTCTGTGCGCGCCGCCTTCAGCTGCATTTGTTAGCATTTTAGCCCCACCGAGTCCGCAGCTCGGGCAGTCCGGTTTAGCTGCACCTCCTAAAAGGTTGTCGGCTTTATTATTCCAAGTTAGCTCGTTGTCCCCCGATGTCTTCGGCTTCCAGTCCGACATCGAGGCGAGCTCCAGGGACCTCTGATCGCTCAAAGCCGGCTGCCCGGTGAAGCTACGAGGGTGCAACTATGAGGCTAATGTTAGCTCGTTCCTCCTCCTCGGGTTCGGTGTGCGCGCGCATGCGTATTAACAAAATGTAGGGCATCTCCACATGAAGGCAGTCTCCACGGAACACCGGCTGCTGTCTGCTGCTTCACGGCTTCACGCGGTCCGCGTTCCTCCACAAAACCACCGTTATCGCAAAGTTAGACGCAGTCAAATGACGTCATCATAGGATGCCGCAATATAATTTTTTTCACCGGTGTCAAAAAATCCACCGGTATTATCGTAAACGAGACGATATGGCCCACCCCTAGCCCACAGCAGGTGGGCGTGGACTAGAAGTCTTCAATGTTGACGCAAGGCGCGCGGGATTAACCCAATAGGCGTGGTTTAAAGGGCTACACCTACACTCATAGAATCTGGGGTTACAATACGTAACCATTGTCTTTCCTCCAAAAGACTTCTTCAGTCTGACGAGCTGTATTCAACTCCAAAAGACTTATTCAGTCTGACGAGCTGTATTCAACTCAGTCTTATAAATAGCACCTTCTCGTAGTGGCTTTTAAACCCCAAAATACATTACGGCAAAGACTGGTTCATCCCAAAGATCCAGTCCCCCGGCACAAACAGAGTAATATTGTGTATGCTGTTCAGTGTCAGGAGGGCTGTGATCAGTCTTATATCGGGGAAACTAAACAGCCACTGGCCAAAAGGATGGCCCAGCACAGAAGATCAACATCATCAGGTCAGGACTCTGTGGTCTACACTCATCTCCAGGCCAGCGGTCACTCTTTCAGGGATGAAGATGTTCACATCCTTGATAGAGAGGAACGATGGTTTGAGAGAGGAGTAAAGGAGGCCATCTTTGTGAAAAGAAACCGTCCATCATTAAACAGAGGTGGAGGCCTCCGGGTTCAACTGTCCCCCTCTTACAATGCTGTTATTGCTAGTATCACTCAGCCCTCTGTGAATAGCAAACAACCATCAGGGTGCTAACGATCCATCGTTAGGCTGATGGTCCTCCTTGATCATGTGAGCAGCTGGTTTCAGCTGTCAGCAGCAAACTGGTTGATCCACTGTGAGAGGGTGCTATTTATAAGACTGAGATGAATACAGCATCTCAGACTTAGGCCCTGTTTACACGGACACTGTGTGGGGGAAACGGAACTTATGGGCATGTTAATTAGGTCAAAAGTTTTGCGTTGACACAGGCGAATCCTGTGGATACGACTCTCTCCCCCCCCACCCCCAGTCCTCATGACTTCACTGTAGTTACCATGCTGGGCCATTAGATGGCGCTGTGATTTTTGGAACCTTCACTACTGCGCATGCGTGCTGCCTGAGGTAAACAGAGCAGACGAGGCAGCCTGTTTTCCTCTCTGGCTAAAAGTTCAGCTAACTACAAGTTGTTGTCAACAAGTTAACAACAAGTTAAAGCTGGAATTTGGATAAGAGTCGACAGATTTGACACCAAGTGGGACCGCTTCATCTAACAAGCTGCACACCAGATGCTGAGCAGACCTGAACCGAGTGACGATGTCTGACTTTAGTCCGTGAGAATCAGCTGATTTCCAGCAGCGCTACAAGGTAAACAATGTTCTTAATAATGTTTCCTTGTGTTTAGTTCGATCACAGAACAACCAACTGAGGTTTTATTTTTTTCCTGCGAGGTCGAAGCTGTTCCACGAAGCGGACCGGCGGTTCGGATGTGGGTCCAGTTTCCACCAGGATGAAAACAACAGAGTCCAGTTCATTAAAGTTCGGTTAACGTGTTTTTAAAAGTGTTCAATTTAATTCTCAGTGTTTGTGACATGAGTTTGTGGTGTTGAATAAATAAATAAATTAAAAATCAACCTGGTGTCTTCATTTTCAGCAGCATGTTAGGCATGACGTAACGAGTCCAGATAGCTTCATTTAGCTCAGATAAATTTAAATATCTCCCACGCTAACATAAATACTGTTTATTATTGTTAAACTGTTAATACAGGTAGTCCCCGACTTACGAGCGCTCTTACTTACGAGGTCCCGGACTTACGAGCATGCATCTCATTAAAAAAAAAAAAAAAAAAAATTTTTTTTTTTTTTTTTTTTTTTTATTTTTATTTTTTTATAAATGAATACATGTACAGTACTGGACAGTCACCAAGCACTTAGCCAATCCTAACACAGTTTTAAAAAATGAAGGAATAAGTTGAATTGTCTCCCTTTCACATAAAGGGAGCAAGCTCCCTATGGAGCCTGCAGGGAGGAGGGAGACAATTCAACTGACTCCTTCATGTTTAAAAACTGTGTTAGGATAGGCTAAGTGCTTGGTGACTGTGCAGTACTGTACATTTATCTATTTATAAATAAAAAACAATAAAAAAATAAAAATACTGTATATACTGTATATTTTAATAAATAGATAAATGTACAGTACTGTACAGTCACCAAGCACTTAGCCTATCCTAACACAGTTTTTAAACATGAAGGAGTCAGTTGAATTGTCTCCCTCCTCCCTGCAGGCTCCATAGGGAGCTTGCTCCCTTTATGTGAAAGGGAGACAATTCAACTTATTCCTTCATTTTTAAAAACTGTGTTAGGATTGGCTAAGTGCTTGGTGACTGTCCAGTACTGTACATGTATTCATTTATAAAAAAAAAAAAAAAAAAAAAAAAAAAAAAAATAAAATTTTTTTTTTTTTTTTACTATGTGATCCTACTTACGAATTTTTGACATACGAGCGCCCCCTAGGGACGGAACTCGCTCGTAAGTCGGGGACTACCTGTATATAGCACATTTAGTATGTTATAGTGCAGCGTGACACGTGAAATGTCCGACTGCCTCGTTAACAGCGACAACTGGATCCAGGCAGCTGGCTCTCTTCCAACACAGATGCAGGTAAGGTGTAGAATAATTAAATATGAGAATCAAAATATATTCCATCAGCTATAGTTCAGAAAGTGGTGCGTGTGTCCACTGTCCAGTCCACCGCCATTGTTAAAATGCCGGCTGTCTGCGCGTGCGTGCTGCGTGCATGTGTTCAAACAAAAGCTCCGCGGGAGATGTTTACATTATCAACGGGGGGTCAGCGAAAAAGTTCCACCTTGAGAGCAGGATCAGAAAAGTATCGGAGTCAAAGAGGGGGGCCAGCAGCGTCGTGTAGGCGATAAGCAAAGTCGCAAAGAGAAAGTAGCGGTTACACTCAAAATATGCGCCGTGTAAACTGGCCCTTAGGCTACGTTCACACTGCAGGCAAATCCGATTGTTTTGCCCCATCTGACCCATATCCGATTTTTTTTATGACAGTCTGAACGCGACAAATCCGATTTTTTCTAATCCGACCCTAGCCTGGCCCTCGCCTTCCTGCACAGCTCCGCTCAATTCTCATTTCCCTTCACTGCTCAGTCTGGGACTTCTCCCATTGACAACGATTTCTCCGGTAGATTTTTGACCGGACCAATCAGAGAACAGAAGGGGCGGAGTTTTTGGCCCCTAACCCACGCCCCCACCTGTCCCAGAGCGCAGAGCCCTATAAAGGGCTCTGCCAGCGCGCAGCCAGCGAGCAGCCGCATGTTCTCATTCAAAGCGATGCAAAGCGATGCAGGACTGTTTTATATGTGACACAAATGTATTTATTTCCCCTTCTTAATCCCTTATCTGGAGTTTTCTTTTGTTTTTTTGGCCAAAAGTCAAGTGATCGCTCCCTCCTCCCTCCTCCTCCTCTCTCTCCGCTGAGTGCTTTTGAGGAAATGCCTCAGGTTGTCACGAGAGAATTAAACTAGGGTTTTACATTGCTGCCCGAGTCCCTGCAGATTTTCTGGTCTTCTGGTGTGCTGGACCAGCGCTCCATGGTTTTATCTTTTTTTTTTTTAACGTTTTATTAACATATAAACACAGAATATGCAGGTAGCGAGAGAAATGCAGCAGGGGGCGGAGCTGATGTCAAGTTCGGCAGAGCACAGAGGGGGAGGGAGCAGAATGCTTTTCCCTGTTCAAAATTTTTCTAAGATCCGATGGTTTTGTTCCTCAGCAGAGGCCACGCCTCCAGCAAGAATCGTTTCCCTATGGAGAAAGTCCAGACCCTAGTACGAAGCAAAGTGAAGGACAAGGGTCTGGTTTTAACCAGGCTAATCCGACCCAGGCCGTTTCAGTATGTGGTTTTAAATCGGATACTGTATATATCTTATGTTTTCAAAGCGACTGCAGTGTGAACGCTCATGTGACTTACATCTGACTTTTGCATCACCGATGTGAGACCGACGTCACAGTTCTGCGCCGGACTGGGCGGGAAGCAGCGAAATAAACAAACATGGCAGACAGTGTCGATGGAGCTTCTCAGTGGAACGAAAGTGAGGTTTTAGACCTAATTAGTATCTGGGGAGACAGTTCTATTCAAGCTAGCTTGAAGGGTCGTATCCGCATCCACACACCCCTCTGAACAGAGGTAGCAACCACAGCTCCAAAAATGGCCATCACTAAAAATTTTGCTCGCTTTCTTCTCAGTTTTCTTTTGCCTTTAATCATTTAGATAATTAGCTTTCCCCGATTGGACAACAACTTCAAAATTACCGAACACACACTGAAAACTGTTGCGTCCATGTTTACTTCCGCAAACACAGGGTGCTGCGTGTCACGTCACGTTCTGAGACACATTTTCTTCTGCGCATGCGGGTCGCTTCTGCAATGTAGATCGTTCACACTGGAGTCTGATGCAGGTCGCATTTAAAATGTAGTGTGAACGTTCACACCAAAAGATCTGATTTTTTTTTTTTATTGGAATTGAACATTAAGACCTGCAGTGTGAACGTAGCCTTGGGAAGTCTTTCAAATGAAAGAAGAAACATTTCTACACATTTTTTTGTTTTGTTTAGTTTTTTGAATGTCCGAAGGACCAGCCTTAAAATATATATACATACTAAAATAAACATAGCGTTCCTACTTCATGGTTTTTTACCTTCCGCGGCGGTGTGTGGAACACATCCCCCGCGATAATCGAGGGACTACTGTATTCCCCTAACATCCATTAAAAGAACTCATTTTGTGCTCCCCATATCTACTTGTTATTGGATTTGTCCTTGGGAGATATTTGTACTCACTCCTCGCTTCCAGGAAGACTCTGAGCGCTTCAGGATCCACCTTCCTCCGGTTTGGCGCCTCCAGCTCCGACTCATCCCAGGGCACGAGAGTTGGGTCGGCCCCGTGATCCAGCAGCAGGTGGATGAAGGCCACGTCACAGCCGTGTCGCAGCACAGCGTCCAGCAGGCAGGAGGCCAGGCCGCGGGTCAGGGCCTCATGGCAGACGGGCCCGGTGTAGTTGAAGTCCGGCTGCGCGCCAGCTCGGAGCAGCAGCCGGAAACATTCCAGGTGGTGGTATGCCGCGCTGATGTAGAGGGGACACACCACCAGGGTGTTCAGGGTGCGAGCGCTCAGGAGGAGCCGGGGACCCAGCTGGTGGTCCATGTCAACGTCAGCGTTGAACCTGGGACAAAAAACACCATCCAGTTCGTTTTCCAAACACGGATGGACCACCTGGTTGAGGCAGATCACCTGGTCCTCACCTGATGAGCTCCTGCAGGAAGTCCACCCTCCCCACCCTTGCTGCGTGATACAGTGGGGTACTGCGGTGGTGCCGGCTCCCGTTGGGATCAGCTCCGGCTTCCAGGAGGATCCGAACGCAGTCCAGGTGACCGTTAACAACCGCCACGTAGAGGGCCGTCTGACCTTTGACATCAACCAGGTCGACGTCGGCTCCCTGGGCGATCAGATAGGCCACGCAGGCGGTGTGCCCGGCAGTGGCCGCGATCCGCAAGGGTGTGCAGGGCAGACAACCGCAGCACCACACCGACTTCTCATTAATACGCCTGAAACCAAGTCAGAAGGAAGACGGTCAGTGGTTTGTATTTGAAGTTTTACATTCGTTTTTGAGGAAGAAAAGCAAAATAACAAAAAAAAGACTTCCCATTTAAAATTTATCCCAAAAATGTAATTTGTACGATAGAGCATTAGGGCCATGCTAAGAAAAAAAATTAAGAGAAAAAAAGTCAAAATATTACAAGAATAAGCTGGTGAAGATTCTCAGTCGTCCAGGACATGATGAAATCAAAAAAGGCGTTCAATACAGGATCAACTGGACTTTATTTGCAACAAATAAAGTCCAGTTGATCCTGTATTGAACGCCTTTTTTGATTACAAGAATAAAGTTATTTTCAATCGGAAAAATAACTTTGTCAGTTAGAGCAGATGTTGTACTCCTGATGCCGTGCTTCCCCAAGTTCAACTCCCACTGGATCCAAAACCTTGAAGACCCTCCTCACTGTCTGCTGAGAACCAACAAAACCACTCTGAATGGTACTCAGATGTAACCACCTATAGCCTTGTAGTCGACCACTGCCAGAAAGCTCCTGTCCCACAAAAGAAGCAATATCTTCCAAATCTGTGTTTTTTTTTTAATTTTTATGTAGATATCATATGCAGATATGTAGATGGGTATGTGACTGAATATGAATGTATATGTATGTATACTGTATATATATTTGTAGGTATGGGTATGTTTATTTATGGAAATCTACTGCAAGGTCATGAATATTATTAGTCTTCATGCATGTATGTTTTGTTGCTGTGGTCTGTCATGTGCTTTGCAGGATTGCAGATGGAGGTTGGATGTGTTTGCCTTGTGCTCTTTTTGTGGATAATTGTTGTGTTTTGTTGTCTTACTTTCTATCTTTCCTTTCTCTCTATTTAAAAAAAAAATCATATCAGTGTGAGAGGATGGCTGTAAGGTGAGAAGGGAGGCCATCTATAAAAGGGGAAAAAAAATCTGTGTGGTTCTTTCTTCAAAACAGACAGTCGTTGTTTCAAAGTCCTGATACTGATAATAATCAGATTATTATCAGTATCAGGACTTTGAAACAATTGTGCAAACGACTGTCTGTTTTGAAGAAAGAACCACACAGTGGGGTACTGCGGTGGTGCCACATGTGCTAACAGATTACCGGTAAGTATTTCCTTATTTGTAAAACCAATACCAAAGTATAACTTAACAAAATGCTTTAACATTCATCATTTTACTACAGTTGTAAGACTGCTTTTTCGTGTCAGAGTTCTGATATTACAACTTTGTTCTGGTAATATTACAAATTTATTCTTATAATATTATGACTTTATTCTTTTAATTTACTATTTTATTCTCGTAATACTACGGCTTTATTCTCATACGACTTTATTCTCGTAATGTAATTTTTTTGCGTGGCCCTTATACGCCGTTGTTATTTAGAGACTTTATTTTTAAAACTGTAATCTGTGAGAGCATGCAACGCTCCTTTTGTCACATTTTATAAATAAAGCAACAATCCAGTGAATCCCCTTCAGTTTCAGTGACTAATCAGAAAAAAAAGAAGCTAAATCTGACGTAGGCCTGTCACAATTACAAATTGTGCTGGGTGATTAATTGTCTCAGAAATTAAAATATTGTTTGAAATTTGACAATTAGTAATTATTGTCAAACTTAAGAAGAAATGTTTAATTTGTTTTGCGTGTAGTACCTTTTTCCAACCACTGGAGGGCAGTATAAGACTGTTGATGGATAGTGAGGGAGCAAGCAGCGTGTCACAAGAAAAATGGGAGGGAGGCCCCTTGACGTGACATGGGCTGTCTCTCTTTGCTTCTCAAAATGGCGGACGCTCGGTGTGGTTTGAGCTCTTTAGCATAGCATTTTTCACACAAAGCTTTTAATAAACAATCAGTAAACAATTTCTCAGCTTCTTTTTGTAGAGAAAACTTTTTACACAAAGGCACGAGTTTCAACCGGGGATTTTGGAGCTTCGATAAGACGGAGGTTTATTCCCGAGGTTGACCTGTTAGCTTAGCTCGTACCTCAGCTTCTCAGCTTAGCTGCTTTTAACGATCCAGAAACACGATTTTGGATGGTTAAAAACTGATTTTAAAGAGAATAGAGAAAGGGAGGGGTCAGTGAAGAGCACCGGAGTTGAGCCTTTTTTCATCCAGTGTCTTCAGTAGAGACACGAAGAAACGATAAAGCCGATAAATGAAAATGAGATCGATAATTTTCATTCATCATGCGATTAATTTATTTATTATTAGGGCTAATCTGACGTGTCTGTAGCTTTGCACATGCAGCGTTTTCATTAATCCACCTCACCGTCTGAAGCTGTCCTCCTGCAGCAGGTTCCTCAGCGTGTCCAAGTCGCCCACGTAGGCGGTGTTGTGGAGGCGCATGTCATCCTGCTCCAGAGGCTTGTCACAAAACTGATCCTGGAACCATTCCTTCAGCTGCTGACCTGATGGATGCACACGCAGAAAACAATAAGGACATTCAAATCTTTGTCGACAAGAAACAAACCTCAAAAGATTCTGCCTCTGACAGCAAGAACATTATTAACATTTAAACCACTTCATTTAAAGATCATTTTAATAAACAAATAAAGATGGATCCTTCCAAACACGATAACATTTTATTGAATCTACAGCTTATGAAAATGTGTTTAATCTAACAAAAGTGAATTGATGCCCAGATTAAATTCAGTAATGTTTTTAAATGTGTGTCAACATATGTGATGCTGTTTATTATTGTTTTGTTTATTGAGACATATTTGTGCAATTCATACTGAGTGACAAATACAAAAAGCAGCATGCAAATGTACTTTAAATAACTGTCATAAATGATGGCGCCATTTCCGTGTTCAAACCAGTGTTATAAAACACATAACATTTCCTGACAATTCAACATGTGTTTCTTTATTGTGTTAAATGAAGGAACGGTCTTATTGTGATTGTTTTGGATTCTGTGAGGCTCCTGTAAAAGACTCTCTGACTATGGAAGCCCATCTATACCATCTTGATAAAATAAAATAAAAAACTCTTTGTGACATTAGCTTATGATTGTGACTTAACTTTCTCATGATTTTAAGACATTAAGTCATATTTGTGAAATACTATATTATACCGGTAATTAAATTCAAAGTCAAAAATCTGAGATTGTATTTTGAAATACAGTACAAGATGTTAAATCATAGTGATGAGATGATTACTCAGAACTACGGCTACATAATTATGAGAACCATTAAGTGAGTAGAACCACTAGACTGAGGAACAGCTTCTACCCTGAAGCTGTTACCAGTACTTGTAAATCCCTAACCAGAAAAAAAACCCCACTGTAATGCCACTTTAATTGGAGATTTGTAACTTTATCTGTGCTGCTGATTATCCATGCTGCTGATTTCTTACTCATCTGCTCACAACAGACTCATGTTCAGGCTGCTGTTTAATACACCACATTACATTATTATTTTTTAGCGTAGGCCTGTCGCAATAAACAATAAATCAATTAATTGCATGACAAATGAAAATTAGCAACCTCATTTTCATTTATTGGCTTTATCATTTCTTAGTGTCTCTCTCTTTCTACTGAATACACTGGATGACAAAAGGCTCAACTCCGGTGCTCTTCACTGACACCTCCCTTTCTCTTTTCTTTTTAAAATCCGTTTTAACCATCCAAAATCGAGCTGAGAAGCTAAGCTACAAGCTAAACCAACAG
>JBBPBX010000211.1:0-15880 GCA_038048925.1 Garcialebias charrua | reverse complement strand
TTACAGCACCCATTTTGATACGCATCATGACCAGTCATTTCAACCTACAACCTCTGGTTACATAGCCGTGTACAAGATCCTCCAGAACCGCTATGCTCAGAGTTTGGAGGACTATACTGCAACTGTCACTCTGCAGTCAAATCAGCCTCAAGTCATCACTGCTGGCCAAACCACAGTTGTAGAAGGGTGCTTAGCTGTAAGATTGTGGCAAGATGAAAAACAAGTCCTCCTTGAACACCCGAGGTCCTATACTCTCCCTGGTGGGCTCATGGTAAAAACCTGCCTCATTGACTTGCCTCAACACTGACCTTGTCAATTGCCAGTTGTTGTAAGCAATGAGTCTGACCATGAGATCCATATTCCAGCGCGAGCAGTTATAGCAGAACTCAGCACTTTTCAGTGTGATCTCAAAAGAGCAAAAAGTCCAGAACTCAACCCAGTCTACAGAGTCGCTACAACCTTCTCAACTACAATACAATTTTGGAGACTCACCTTTATCCCCTGAATGGAAACAACGAATCGTCCAAAACCTCAACAGTATTCCTGAGGTGTTTGCAAAGCACGATCTGGACTTTGGCCGGACAGACAGCGTTAAACATCAAATCAAGTTGTCTGATCCCACTCCTTTCAAACAAAGGCCAAGACCAATCCACGCTCAGGATGTTAAGAGATAAGAGAGATAAGAGATTTATTTATTAACATTGCACCGTAATACAACGTGATTATGTAGCACAGTCGTCCGGAAGAGGGAAGAGTATGCAAGCTGCAGCATTTCCAAACACATTACATGTTCTTCTGCGCGGCCGCGCTCATCCGTCTCCGGATGAAGGTCAAACAGATATGGAAAAAGGAAAAACACAATAGGTATCATTTGTGATATTCAAAAAAAGAATCTATCAAAGATTGCCTTAAGACACTCTATGATAAAGTCCCAAAAACTCTATCAGCATAAGCACAGCCAGACAAGACATTGTTGCAGATTTGACGACATGCAAGGAGATCAAAGAGTCTGTGAGCAGCACTTCAGATAACACAGTTCAGCAGATGTTAAGCTCGGCGCCTCTGAGCACACTCCCAGGGACCTCTGGGGAGGGAGGGGGAGGGGGTCAGCAGTGTCTCTCAGCTTCACTCCAGGAGAATAGTTCCCAACAGCCTTCTTCTTTTCCAAGGTCGCGCAGAAACTAGATTAGATAGTTCTTTTGTTTATCTTCAATCCAGGCCACAGTGTTCTTTTTGACTGCAGCCTTCCAGAGTCCAGGTGCTGTTCAGGTCCAAAATCGCCGAATCAAATGAGTTTCCGAGGCTACAAACCTCCATCCGTGCCCTGATTAACGCCGGGCGGCTGTAAACGAGTTCCAAAGCGCACCGCAGGTCCACGGTGGTCTACCGCTCCCATTGTGCGGTTCAGCTCGTACAACAGCTGGGTTGAGGAGCTCACAGCCCGGATCAGAGACTCTTGCTGATCAGGAAGTTTGGCCAGTGCGCCGATAGCTGCCGAAGTCTTCCTGATCTTCCAGTAACAGACAGCTCCGCTCACGCCAAAAAACAGAGCAGCTGCTACTAATATCCCAATAATCCACAAATCTTCCACGTCTTCGACAGACAAGACGGTCAAACACATGGGTTGCCACTGTCCCCAGGAGTCCATCATGTATCCGACAGCGTGCGTGTCAGAGGGGCAGGCCGCTTCTCCTGGCCCGGTCCGCTTCGTGGAAAAAATCTTATCCATAGATGAAACAGCCCAATTTATTAACTCCATCGCAAATTGGTTCGAGTGAGCGCTGAAGAGTCACAGATGAGACAAAAAGCAAGCAGGGAGGAGGAAAACTTAGGGAGAGAAGGAGCAAAAAGATATGCGACTTGCTTTGTCGAGAGCCGGAAGAGCTCTTACAAGAACTTTTTGATTCAGGAATCATACGTGAGTCCGACTCACCATTTGCCGCTCCAATTGTGGTTGTACGCAAAAAGAACAGCGGTGTACGCCTCTGTATTGATTACAGAAAGTTAAATCTCCAAACTATAAGGGACGCCTATGCTCTCCCCAAGCTTGAAGACACATTTTCTGCCCTTTCTGGATCAAAATGGTTCACTGTGTTAGACCTCAAGTCAGGATATTACCAGATTGAGATGGAGGAAAATGATAAATCCAAAACTGCCTTTGTCTGTCCATTGGGGTTTTGGGAATTCAATCGCATGCCACAAGGGGTCACTAACGCCCCAAGCACATTCCAACGGTTGATGGAAAGATGCATGGGAGATTTAAATCTAAAAGAAGTCTTGGTTTTCATCGACGATTTGATAATTTTTGCACCTACCTTGGAGGAACATGAAAAACGCCTGATGAAAGTTCTCAACAAACTTAAGGACTTTGGGTTGAAGTTGTCAGTCGAGAAATGTGTGTTTTTCCAAACATCTGTGAAATATCTGGGGCATGTAGTATCCCAGAATGGTGTTGAGACAGATCCCGATAAGATCAAAACACTTACTTCCTGGCCAGTGCCCAAGAACCTGAAAGAGTTTAGATCTTTTCTCGGTTTCTCTGGATACTACCATTGTTTTGTCCAAGGATATTCAGCAATAGTCAAGCCATTGCACGACCTGACTGCTGGTTATCCGCCATCCCAGAAGAAATTGAGACCAACTGTAAAACCAGAGAATTACCTGAACCCCAAAACACCTTTTGGAGGATGGTGGACATCCGTGTGCCAGCAGGCTTTTGAAACCATCATTGACCATCATTGAAAAACTAACTTCTGCTCCTGTACTGGCATTTGCTGATCCACAAAAGCCCTACACACTCCACACCGACGCTAGTTCCACTGGTCTTGGAGCGGTGTTGTATCAAGAGCAGGATGGAAAGAACAGAGTTGTGGCATATGCCAGCAGAGGCCTCTCGCGGAGTGAGTCCAGGTATCCTGCTCATAAATTGGAGTTTCTCGCTCTGAAATGGGCAGTGACAGAGAAATTTAATGACTATCTTTATGGTGCTCAGTTCACAGTGGTCACAGACAGCAATCCACTAACTTACCTGTTATCTTCAGCAAAACTCGACGCTACCAGTTACAGGTGGCTTTCAGCTTTGTCTACCTTCACATTCAAGATCATTTACAGAGCTGGAAAGCAGAACATGGATGCTGATGGATTGTCTCGTCGACCTCATGGTGAGCTGTCTGATGATCCTACCTCCCGGAAGGAACATGAACGAATCCTGAAATTTGCCCAGCAACACCTCAATGAACCAGATTATGTTTCCATTGATCCGTACACCATCGAAGCAGTTTGTGCTCGTCACCTGATATACAGCTCAGATACACAGCATGACAATGCTCTAGTGTTGTCTTTGTCCGCCTATGGTCTACCTGACAGTTTCACTGATGATGAACAGTTCAGCTCCCTTTTACTTCCTGGTTTCTCAGCGGATGACATTACGGCCAAACAGCATGACGACCCTGTTATCCGCCATGTCATAGCTCAGCTGGAATGAGGAGAGTCACCATCGGTGAGGGAAGAACTTCCTGAACTGTCCCTTCTACTCCGAGAAGTAAACAAAATGGAGCTCCAAAACAACCTTCTCGTTAGGAGGAGACAAGTGGGAAGTGAACCAAGACACCAACTCACTCGTATTACCTAAGGAGTATTGAGCTGATGTGCTTCACCAACTGCATAACCAAATGGGCCACATGGGAATTGAAAGGACTCTCGACTTAGTTTGTTCCCGTTTTTACTGGCCCAGAATGTACATCGATGTTGTTAACAAAGTCAGAACCTGTGAAAGGTGTGTGAGACGCAAATCATTGCCTGACCGAGCTACACCTTTGGTCAACATCCAAACCACTCATCCTTTGGAGTTGGTGTGTATGGATTTCCTCTCTGTAGAGCCAGATCGCAGAATGAAAGACATTCTTGTCATAACAGACCACTTCACAAAGTATGCCATTGCCGTACCCACTCCAAACCAAAAAGCTATCACTGTTGCCAAGTGTTTGGGGGACAATTTCCTTCTGCATTATGGCATCCCGGAAAAGTTGCACAGTGATCAGGGTTCGGATTTTGAATCACGAATCGTTCAAGAGCTCTGCAAAATGACCAACATCCACAAAATAAGAACCACTCCATACCATCCAAGAAGAAATCCTGTTGAACGCTTTAATCGAACACTGTTGGACATGATGGGAACGTTAACTGAAAAGGAAAAAACTCATTGGAAAGATTTTGTTAAACCGCTAGTGCATGCCTACAACTGCACGAAAAATGACGTTACAGGATATTCACCATATGAGCTGATGTTCGGACGCCAACTTTGCCTACCAGTGGACTTAGCCTTTGGACTGCCATTAAGTAAGGATGGATTTACCTCCCACACACAATTTGTGCAGAAGTTAAAGTCCCAACTGGAGGAAAGATACAAACTGGCCAGTAGGAACTCGGCTAAGGTGATGCAACGTAACAAGACCCGATTCGACCTGAAAGTTACTGCATCAGAACTGGACATTGGAGACAGAGTTTTGGTGAGGAACGTGCGAATAAGAGGCAAACACAAACTCGCAGATAAGTGGGAGTCGTCTGTATATATTGTTGTGAAGAAAGCCGGCAATCTTCCTGTATACACAGTCAGACCAGAAGGCCAGAACAAACCACTAAGAACCCTGCATCGAGACCTTTTATTGCCATGTGGGTACTTGCCTGTTCCTGAGAAAGGAATACCTGCCAGAGACAAAAAGAAATCTCCTGTGTCCTCTCCAGTATCTGCTGATGATGATGATCCATCAGAGGATGAACTAATCGATCCACCTCTGCACATTCCATCATCTTTTGAACCTGTAAAAGTTACGATTGACGTTGACCTACCTCCTGCCGAGCAGTCTGTCCAAAGCACTGATCCGTCTGTCCCACAACTTCCAGTATCTGTTACTGAGGAAAAGGGTGACGAACCCACATCTGTTAGAGAGGAACGACTAGCAATGGGCAGTGAGGAACCTGAAATTGACCTTGAACAAATCAATCCTGCAGAGATCTCCAGAGTTGAAGGGAGTATTTTTACAGATCCTGATGCTCCAGAGTATGACAATGCAGGGCTGGATGCACAAGAGCCTGACGTGCCAGACATTCCCAGCTATGCTGAAGAACCTCACTCACCATTGGAAACAATTTCTCTGGATACTGAAGACCAACCCATGAAAGGTTCTAGCCGTACAAGAAACCCACCTGATCGGCTACAATATACTGGACCTGGCAAACCATTTTTGAAAAGCATTCAGACCTTGTTACATGGGTTAAGTTCTGCTTTCTCCTTTGCCCTCCAAGAAGACGAAGAAGAACAGTTGTTCGCTCCATTTCCCAGTCAGACACCAGTTTGCTGCCAGCCTGGTACATGTACGAGGACGTACATGGGATCAGGAGGGGAGAGTGTAACCTGCACAAAAAAATTAACCTGTATTTTATTTTGAAAGGGACAAATTGACGGCACTCTTTAAATTCCGGGTCAGAGGTGAGCTCGGGTGTTCCGTCATAGTTGTGCTGCTAACGTTGTGGCTAACTGCTTGAGCTCGGCATTTTCATAACTCGTGGGAGAAACCCGCTGTAACAAGCCATAATAACACGACCGGAGGATTTTTATTAAGTGTTTTGTATCAACCACTCGACGGTGAGTCATTTGTCTTATGTATTTGGGTTCCTTTTTTATGAAATAGAAATACGGTGACGACACATCCACTCCATCCATGTATTTAAGATTAAAAATTGTCTTAGTGATCGAAAGATCATTCTTTTTTTTGTTAAGTTTGTGGCCGAATAGAAGATATATACGTAAAGTATTGAATAGAGCCTTTGGTTTTTGTAATTTCATCCTTTAAGGATAATTTTAGTTACTTTTCATTAAATTTATTGACGGCCTATAGAAATCTGGAATTGGTTAATTTCTTTTGAGTTGCGCAACAAAAGAAATTACTATTTGTTTATTGAGATAATACTGACGTAAATTAAGCTTAAATTGACTCTTATTGAATTAAATATGGATAACACTTGGAAGTGCACTGTAAAATTTGATCTGTAACATTAATTGGATATGAAACTTTAAAACTTGATCTGTAACATTAATTAGATATGTAACTTTAATTTGATCTGAAACTTTGGTTTGATCTGTAATGTTGATGTGATCCTTGAGTTGAAGTTCATTTGAATGATTCTTGAAAAATACTTGCTGGAATTATTTTATTTGTTTTTTGTGAATGTTTAACTAGTCCTGTGTATATAGTTATGCTAATTTTTGTTTTATTTATGACCTTGTTTAGGTCAGGTTTTTTTCACCCCCTGTTCCTACCCAGGATGGCGAGCTACAGGATCCCGCAGCTGTGCGGTAGGACTTAATTGCACCAGATTGCCACTGCTGCCTGAGGTAAACAGAGCACACGAGGCAGCCTGTTTTCCTCTCTGGCTAAAAGTTCAGCTACTACAAGTTGTTGTCAACAAGTTAACAACAAGTTAAAGCTGGAATTTGGATAAGAGTCAACAGATTTGACACCAAGTGGGACCGCTTCATCTGCACACCAGTTGCTGACTGGACCGGAACCGAGTCAACATGTCTGACTTTAGTCCGTGAGAATCAGCTGATTTACAGCAGCGCTACAAGGTAAACAATGTTCTTAATAATGTTTCCTTGTGTTTAGTTCGATCACAGAACAACCAACTGAGGTTTTATTTTTATTTTTTTCCTGCGAGGTCGAAGCTGTTCCACGAAGCGGACCGGCGGTTCGGATGTGGGTCCAGTGTGTCCACCAGGATGAACAACAGAGTCCAGTTCATTAAAGTTCGGTTAACGTGTTTTTAAAAGTGTTCAATTTAATTCTCAGTGTTTGTGACATGAGTTTGTGGTGTTGGATAAATAAATAAATTAAAAATCAACCTGGTGTCTTCATTTTCAGCAGCATGTTAGGCATGACGTAACGAGTCCAGATAGCTTCATTTAGCTCAGATAAATTTAAATATCTCCCACGCTAACATAAATACTGTTTATTATTGTTAAACTGTTAATATATAGCACATTTAGTATGTTATAGTGCAGCGTGACACGTGAAATGTCCGACTGCCTCGTTAACAGACAACTGGATCCAGGCAGCTGGCTCTCTTCCAACACAGATGCAGGTAAGGTGTAGAATAATTAAATATGAGAATCAAAATATATTCCATCAGCTATAGTTCAGAAAGTGGTGCGTGTGTCCACTGTCCAGTCCACCGCCATTGTTAAAATGCCGGCTGTCTGCGCGTGCGTGCTGCGTGCATGTGTTCAAACAAAAGCTCCGGGAGATGTTTACATTATCAACGGGGGCTGCGAAAAACTTCCACCTTGAGAGCAGGGTCAGAAAAGTATTGGTGTCATCGAGGGGGGCCAGCAGCGTCGTGTAGGCGATAAGCAAAGTCGCAAAGAGAAAGTAGCGGTTACACTCAAAATACGCGCCGTGTAAACTGGCCCTAAGGCTTTAAAGGACTGTGCTGCTTAAACAGTACATGGAGAGCAAAAGGGTTGTTCATGTGCAGCTCTAGTGTTTACTAGAGTTGGGCATAGTGAAAGCTAGTAGAAGCAAGTTGGAAGCTTGTGAATCAAGTTAAGCTTGTTTGGTCAGCTAGGGTTTACTGAACCAGCTGAAGACACACTTAAAACAAAACTGAGTGGATTGACAGCCGAGTTGCTGTTGAGTGTACAAACATTGGAGAGCTCCACCGTCTCCGCCTGTTTGTGAGTCTGCTCCAGGGGGAGTGGTAGGTGAGCTGTTGAAGCTCTTGAACTGACTTTAATTTAGAGTTCTGTGTGGGTTGAGGCACCTTAAGTGCTGACTGCTACTTTGGTTTAACTAAGGAAGTGTGGGCCTGTGCCACTGAGGCCTGTTTGAGTTAATTTTGGAGACACTGAGGGTAGTGTCTGTGCAGTTGTCCAAGAGGGGGACAGCTGGGGATAACAGTAAGGGACTGTTACCTTTTTTCTCTTTTTCAGTTTATTTTGTACTTTTGACTGCGTGAGGGTTGGTAGCCTAGTTTTCGCATTTTTTATTTTATTGGATAGTGAGGGCCTTGTTGGTTATAGGTAGATCGTCGCCTGGGGAAACACTACGGCCCTATATTGGGGTTGGGTTTGCCTGGGTGGCGTTTTCTTGTGTTTGGCCAGACTCACCGGTCCACCATTTCTTTGAACTTTCTTTTATTTATTTTCCTTTGGATGCTGAACCAGACGAGGACGCTCCAGTCCTGGTGAAAGAAGCCTGGGAGGACCTTGCCAGCCTGGAGTGCTTTATTTTAGGTTCAATAAAATTTGTTTTAATTCTTTTTCTGTGTCAGTGTCCACTTTGTATGTTTTGGCCTTTACCGGTCGTAACAATGCTTTGTTTTGATGGTAGGGATTGATGAAGATGAGGGTCTGCACTACATTGTATGAATAAGTTCTGTTCTGCTGAGCCATATGTGTCTGACTTTGCACCATTTTCAGTGAAGGTAATTAAACAGAACCAAGTATTTAGGTCACAGACAAGTAGTGTATCATAGCTGTGAGAGATTTATAGAATGTAGCTTAAAGAAACCAAACTTTCAATGACTATTTCAGGGATTAATAAAAAAAATAAACACAAATAAACATAAATGTCAGAATGTTTTTAAGTGCTTAAAAATAACAAGCAACTCTTGTCTACTTATTTCTTACTACTTTCTTTCAACTTATTTCTTCGGGAGAGGGGGGGGGGGGCAGCCGACTCGGGACCTGAAAGCCCCAGGCTTGACCCCTAGCCATTCCCACATGCTGTGGTGTCCCTGAGCAAGACAACCAGTCCCCAATTGATCCCCGGGTGCTTACATCCACCTGGTTGTATTCCAGGTGCGATGGGTTAAATGCAGAGAACCAATTTCACCATTGTATGGGAACATACAATGATGACAACACATAGCACTTTNCAAAAGACTCAATCAGATTAATCTCTTCATTTCTCTTCATCAAATTATTAAAATAATAAAGTAAATATTATAATTAATAGTATGAATAATAGTAGTGTAAATAATAATTTAAAAAATACTGTAGTTACAAATTTTTATTTGTAAAAGGTCTAAACTGGTAGTTGTACAACAGAAACCAAAACACTGTTTTGAGAACTACTCACATAACTTTTCTTTAAAAATTAACAACAGAGTAATTTTAAAAACAGTCAAAAATATATAGTTTTGTCAAGGTATCTTCCTGATCCAGTCATGCAGCTGATTTTTTGCAATTTTCAGCTTTTCTATATATTATGTCCTTGACAATAGGACAATAAAGAAATGGAAATAAATAATTAAAATAATGACAATAAAGAAACTCTGACTCTGACAGTGTTAGAGAGCATGACAGTTTTCATTTTATCCACGGCATGAGCTCCACACATCAACTCAGACAGACGGTTTCTCCAATATTGTGCAGATTTTTAGCCTTAACGATTAAAAGTGAACACTCAAAAGATGATTCTGTGGCTCTGTACACATTACTACTTGCTCTTTTAAAGGCTTTCTGATGTCAACTACTTGTTCCTGAACGAATTCCTGACTTTCACCATCACCAATAGTAATAACAATGTCTGTTCTAAACTAGGGAACAATGTGTCACGGTGGTGCGGTGTGTGGTTGATGAGTCCCGTGGTGCAGACAGGTAGACTCAGAGGCACGAGTAAAACCAAAAATACTTTAATAAGATGAAAACAAAACAACTGACGAGGCAGTTACAAAACTATACGGACGCTCTACTATGGCTGAGTACTAAACACTAAACACTGTAAACACTAAACCCAAACATGAAGACGAGATGTACTCACAGACCAAGGAGCTGGGGAACGACACACCAGGGTAACAGGGACAATGACCCGACAATGAGACACACATGACTGCTGACTAATATACACGCCTTAATTAACGATAAACACAAACACCTGTGACGCTGAGCTGACAGAACAACAGAGGAACAGACAGGGTGTAAGGAGGGGACGGAGCCAATCCTTACAGTACCCCCCCCTCAAAGACGCCCCCCGGCGTCCCAAAAGAACACCCCAAAAAAAAAAACAGGGCGGGCAGAGGGAGGAACCGCAAGGACGGCGGGCAAAACACAAGGACAACAAACCAAAAACCGACAGGAACAGGGCCTGGGACAATTGCTAAACACAAAAAGCTAAACCTAGACAAATGCTAAACACAAAAAGCTAAACCTAGAAACCAATAAGCGCCCAAACATCGAGACCAGGACGTCGACCCCGGGCAAGGACCCCTCAGGTGGGCGACCGGGAGAGCGTCCATCGCGCAGTACCCCTTCTGGTGGACGACCATGAGGCAAGCCATAACGCAGAGACACCTCAGGCGGGCGTCCCGGGGGCCATCCGTCGAGCAGGAGCTTCCGTCGAAGACGAGGCCTCAGGACGGTCGAAGACGAGGGTGGGACCCTCCAGGGCCCACCCAGAATAGGAGCCCCCTCATGCGGCGCAGCGGCGCCAAGCGTAGAGACGTCTCCAGGCGTAGAGACCTCGAGTGTGGAGACTGGACAGCAGTAGACCTCCTGAGACCCCTCTGGGCAGCAATAGACGTGAGGGGGTCCCTCCAAGGACCCCTCGAGACAGGATACGTGAGGGGGTCTCTCCTGAGACCCCTCCGGACAGCAGTAGACGTGAGGGGCTCTCACCTGAGACCCCACTGAACAGACGTGAGGGGGTCCCTCCAAGGACCCCTCGAGACAGGATACGTGAGGGAGTCTCTCCTGAGACCCCTCTGGACAGCAGTAGGCGTGAGGGGGTCCCTCCAAGGACCCCTCGAGACAGGATACGTGAGGGAGTCTCTCCTGAGACCCCTCTGGACAGTAGACGTGAGGGGGTCTCTCCTGAGACCCCTCTGGACAGCAGTAGACGTGAGGGGGTCTCTCCTGAGACCCCTCTGGACAGGATACGTGACCCTCCATGGATGTGGAGGCGTCTGTGAGGAGTGGACCCTCCATGGATGTGGAGGCGTCTGTGAGGAGTGGACCCTCCATGGATGTGGAGGCGTCTGCGAGGAGTGGACCCTCCATGGATGTGGAGGCGTCTGCGAGGAGTGGACCCTCCATGGATGTGGAGGCGTCTGCGAGGAGTGGACCCTCCATGGATGTGGAGGCGTCTGCGAGGTGGACGACCATGAGGCAAGCCATAACGCAGAGACACCTCAGGCGGGCGTCCCGGGGGCCATCCGTCGAGCAGGAGCTTCCGTCGAAGACGAGGCCTCAGGACGGTCGAAGACGAGGGTGGGACCCTCCAGGGCCCACCCAGAATAGGAGCCCCCTCATGCGGCGCAGCGGCGCCAAGCGTAGAGACGTCTCCAGGCGTAGAGACCTCGAGTGTGGAGACTGGACAGCAGTAGACCTCCTGAGACCCCTCTGGGCAGCAATAGACGTGAGGGGGTCCCTCCAAGGACCCCTCGAGACAGGATACGTGAGGGGGTCTCTCCTGAGACCCCTCCGGACAGCAGTAGACGTGAGGGGCTCTCACCTGAGACCCCACTGAACAGACGTGAGGGGGTCCCTCCAAGGACCCCTCGAGACAGGATACGTGAGGGAGTCTCTCCTGAGACCCCTCTGGACAGCAGTAGGCGTGAGGGGGTCCCTCCAAGGACCCCTCGAGACAGGATACGTGAGGGAGTCTCTCCTGAGACCCCTCTGGACAGTAGACGTGAGGGGGTCTCTCCTGAGACCCCTCTGGACAGCAGTAGACGTGAGGGGGTCTCTCCTGAGACCCCTCTGGACAGGATACGTGACCCTCCATGGATGTGGAGGCGTCTGTGAGGAGTGGACCCTCCATGGATGTGGAGGCGTCTGTGAGGAGTGGACCCTCCATGGATGTGGAGGCGTCTGCGAGGAGTGGACCCTCCATGGATGTGGAGGCGTCTGCGAGGACCTCCATGGATGTGGAGGCGTCTGCGAGGAGTGGACCCTCCATGGATGTGGAGGCGTCTGCGAGGAGTGGACCCTCCATGGATGTGGAGGCGTCCGTCGCGCTGGGACCCTCTGGAGACGGTGTAGATGCAACGCCCTCAGTTGGTGATGTAGCGCCCTCTGTAGGCGATGCAGGAGCAGCTGCTTCAGGCAGAACAGCGCCCTCTGTAGGCGATGCAGGAGCAGCTGCTTCAGGCAGAACAGCGCCCTCTGTAGGCGATGCAGGAGCAGCTGCTTCAGGCAGAACAGCGCCCTCTGTAGGCGATGCAGGAGCAGCTGCTTCAGGCAGAACAGCGCCCTCTGTAGGTGCTTCAGGCAGGACAGCACCTCCTGGTGCTTCAGGCAGAACAGCACCCTCTGTAGGTGCCTTGGGAGCAGCGCCCTCCATCTTGGCTTTACTCTCCTCCTGCCCCATCTTAGCCAAAGTCAGGATCTGAATGAAACCTGAGTCAATCACAGAACAGGGACTGTTAACAATGATGTCTACTATAATGGAGTATGTCTTATATTTGTAACAAGGGTCCGGTTTATTGACAGCAGCATGAAACAGTCTTTTTATCTGCTGGAACATGTGAATGGCCTCCTCGGATCTCCGTCCCACAGCGACCCCTGTGGTCGAGGTGGGATCTGTCCACCCTTCAGTGTGTCTTGCAGGCTCTTCCTGAGAGAGTCCTGCATGAGTAGCGACCCCTGTGGTCGAAGTGTGAACAGGCTGCTCCCTTTGTGAAGGAGTCCTGTCAGACTGCTTTCCTTCAGCTGTGTCAGCAGTGTGGCGTGCAGGAGTCTCCGTGACTCCTGCAGACATGGTGTGAGGGAACACATACCCCCCCTCCAAAGAACGTCTCCCCCGAGACGTCACAGTGCATGGACGTGGGTACCCCTCCCCCTTTGAAACGCCCGCCGGCTCCACAGACAGCGTGGGAGGATTACGGGGGAGAGCAGGCTGAAAACCGGAAGTGCGCGGCTTCGCTGGTCGCCGCCTTCTCCTGCGGCCTCGTGTCTCTGGAACTGGAAACGGCAGGAGCCCTCCCGGGTCTGGGTCCGAATCCGAACCGTCGTCGGACACATCCCACAACGAGATGGCTCGTGCAGGAGCGAAGGTGAACCGGTCGGAGCAGCCGCCCCGACGCTCCCTCGCTCGCTCTGCTATCAGCATGGGAGATGGAAGCTGCTCTGGTTCGGACCTGTTGCTGCTCCAAACGGGCTCGGTTCGAAACCCGCCAACTCTGATGGCTGCAGCCTCCTTCCGAGCAGACATCTTCAGCCTCTAGGTGAGTCTATGTTACCTGTCCGCGGGACTCAAAATGGTCGGGTCATTCTGTCACGGTGGTGCGGTGTGTGGTTGATGAGTCCCGTGGTGCAGACAGGTAGACTCAGAGGCACGAGTAAAACCAAAAATACTTTAATAAGATGAAAACAAAACAACTGACGAGGCAGTTACAAAACTATACGGACGCTCTACTATGGCTGAGTACTAATAAGATGAAAACAAAACAACTGACGAGGCAGTTACAAAACTATACGGACGCTCTACTATGGCTGAGTACTAAACACTAAACACTGTAAACACTAAACCCAAACATGAAGACGAGATGTACTCACAGACCAAGGAGCTGGGGAACGACACACCAGGGTAACAGGGACAATGACCCGACAATGAGACACACATGACTGCTGACTAATATACACGCCTTAATTAACGATAAACACAAACACCTGTGACGCTGAGCTGACAGAACAACAGAGGAACAGACAGGGTGTAAGGAGGGGACGGAGCCAATCCTTACACAATGGGCCTCATGCACGAACCGTTCGTACGCACAGATTTGTTCTTAAACTGTGCGTACGAGTGATTTAGGATCATTTGCGGCATTCAACAATGTTTTCGTATCCTACAAATTTTTCCAGATACGAAATTTACGAGTGGTCCGGACCTGTCGTATATTTTAGGAGCGTCAGTCTGCTGTCATCCAGACAGAATTCCTCCACGAATAACTGCATATTTCGTTACTTAGAAAATATTTTGAGTTTAAAAAAGCCACGCACCACAATTGTTCATGACAATAGGTTATTCTGTTTGAATAAGAATTATAATTTTAAGTTTAATTTGTCTCGGTATATAATGCGGTCAGCGGGAAGTGTAACCAGCTGCCACGCGTCATGGCTGAGCTCCTGCTTTTGGAGGCCTTAGCACAGCGGGCCCTCAGAAGAGCCCGTGTATTTCGAGAGCGTGCTAATTTACTGGCAGAAAGTGATGAGTGGTTGTTGTCGCGGTTCAGATTGCCACGGCATGTGTTGCTGCAGATTTGCACTGCACTGGAACCGCAACTGCGCAGACAGACACGTCGATCAAACCCCTTCCCTCCACATGTCCAGATCCTTACAACATTAGGAGTTCTGGCCACGGGAACCTTTCAAAGGGAGATCGGAGACAGATCTGGTGTGTCGCAGGCCTCGGTGAGTCGTGCGCTCCCCTCGGTCATCAGAGCCCTCCTCAGATTAACACCCAGGTACATAAAATTCCCATACACCGCCGCAGAACAAGTACAAATTAAGACTGATTTTCATGCTGTTGCTGGACTGCCAAACACCATCGGAGCAGTAGACTGTACACACATACGCATAAAAGCACCTTCACCTGACGCATTCCCATTCCTCAATCGGAAGCAATACCACTCCATAAATGTCCAAATTATATGTGATTCGAAATATAACCTGCTAAATGTGGTTGCGCGATGGCCTGGGGGAGCGCATGACTCATTTGTGCTGCAAAACAGTTCTGTTGGCACGCGTCTGGCGCAAGGTGCGCATGGAGATGGCTGGCTTGTTGGTAAGTAAATTCATATTTGTATTAGAGGATTTAAAATGATTCTCTGATCATTTACCTATAACCCACCATTTTCCACAGGTGATCGAGGCTATGCATTAGCCCCATGGCTCATGACACCTCTAAACAACCCTCAGACAAGACGGGAGCGCATGTATAATATGATGCATACACGCACTTGTGTAGTTTCACTTATTCAGAAGAGCCGTGGCGCACCGCTGCCCCCCACCCCCCGCAAGTGTCGGATGGTCAAATATCTCTAATTTTAGTGTACTGTGTTACATTATAGGTTCACTTATTCAGAAGAGCGCACCGCTACCCCACCACCCCCCCACTCCCCACAAGTGTCGGATGTGTTTTTGAACAGAAGCATTTTAAGATGTCTCGAAACTACAGTTAACTTCATATTAATATTGTAGTGCATATGTTTTGTGTCCCGTGGGTCGTACAGTATCAGAAATCAAGAATAAATGGTTTGATCTGAAAATGGCTTCAAACAAACGTCTCGCCGCAGCACGGACAGGAGGTGGTCAGTCTGCGAGATGGATGGACAATACTGTAAATGCCACGCTGCGCAGACGCGTGCCAACATGTTTTGCAGCACAAATGTGTCATGCGCGCACCTCCTGGTCATCGCGCAACCACATTCTGCAGGTTATATTTCGAATCAGATAATAATCTATTGCTCCGATGGTGTTTGCACAGCAGTCCAGCAATAGCATGAAAATCAGTCTTAATTCGTACTTGTTCTGCGGCGGTGTATGGGAATTTTATGTACCTGGGTGTTAATATGAGGAGCGGCTTTGATGACCAAGGGGAGCGCACAACTCACTGAAGCCTGCGCGACACACCAAACAAATTAAACTTAAAATTATAATTATAATTCAAACAGAATAACCTATTGTCAAGAATAATTATGGTGCGTGATTTTTTTAAACCCAAAATATTTTCTAAATAACGAAATATGAAGTTATTCGTGGAGAAGATCCGTCTGGATGACAGCAGACTGACGCTCCTAAATTATACGACAGGTCCGGACCACTCGTAAATTTTGTTCGTATCTGAAGAAAATCGTAGGATACGAAAACATTGTTGAATGC
>JBBPBX010000210.1:52573-137213 GCA_038048925.1 Garcialebias charrua | reverse complement strand
TATCTATATCTATAAATATATTCTATATATATATTCTATATATATATATATATATATATATATCTATTGCTGGATCACAAACAAACAAAATCTAATAAGTATCTGACTGGAAATTATTGAATATGTTCGAGCAAAAGATCTGCACAAACTCTACAAGTTCTGAAAGTCCTGCTTTTTAATCCTGTAATAAATCTCACCCAGCTTTGGAAAACAATAAAAGCTAATGTGAACCAACACAGAAACTGACTGGTAACAAGAACTGACAAACTGGTTTAAAACGGAAGTTTTGTTGACATCAAATGTGCCAAACAGGGTAAAGCTTTAACTCACATGAAGAGAGGACATGCACTCGGTGATTGTCAGCAGCATCTCACTTTTCTGAAGCTGTCACATGGACCCAAGCCATTAGTGTTTTGGAGGAATTCCTCCATTCATCCACACATACCTCCCCCTCTTTTTCTGCAGCTCTGGTTTCTCTTTGATCTGCTCATGTTCTCTTGAAAGGCTGAAACACTTCAAACAGAAACAGCGATGAGTCCGGCGTGATTCTCATATGAGCAGCTTTTTTATTCTACTTGCCATCTCATTGATTGAATCAAACTGATCAATACTCTTAAATCATGCATCATATTTTGCTTCTAGTTTGGTATCCAAGCACTATTTTTGTCATTATTATGATAGAAGAAAATTGCCTTTTACTCTAATGAGCAGAAACACATGTCAGAGTAGAACGGCATGGAAGATTTGAATTATTGTTCAGGAGCTTAATTCATTTATTTTAGAAAGCACCTGATCATACTACTATCAAACGTTCACCAATCCAGATCATTTGAACCTTCTCAGCTTGCTCTAGGTGTGTGTTTGGGAAATACCAGGTCACCTATAATACTTTGTAACACTTAGTCACTTAGGCTATGGTACTTGACTAAACTTGGATATGAATGCTATAAAACACAATCTCGATTCAACAAATCGCTTGCAATGATTTTACTCTTCACTCCATAAACTTGCAAAGCTTTTGCCTCTGTCATTCACACACACACGAGGCAAGTTGTGTATTTTCTGAGGACAATGACAAAGAAAAGAAGAGGATCAAAATCATTTCTGCTGCTGGATGTCTCTTTCAGCTGAGAAGTCACAAAACATGGCATCTCTTATTCTTCTGAAATGACAACTTTTTGCGTTGTATTTTTTTCTGCTAAATGCAAAGTCTCATTAGAAGGTGTGTAGGTCACTTAATGTAAAACAAGTGCTATAATTGTTCTATCAGTATTTTGTGCAATGTTTTCTTATCTCAAGGATGACAAATTGAAGATGTGCTTATTTGTTTACGCTACAAAATTAAACACTTTACAGGAAAGTGGAAATCAGGATTTCTTAACCTTACCCCCCAAAACTTTTTTGAAAGTCTATTTTTTGTTACCACTCGAACAAGCAAAAGAACATGCTCAAAATAACTTTATCATTTAATAGTCAAACTCAACACAGCAGTCAGTTGATTACCTAATACAATACCCATCAAGATTCAAGTCGATTTGAGGAATAGTTCTCCAAGTAAAGCTAAAACCGGTAGAGGAAAAAAACTGTATATTTTTACTCTGGTAAAGAGATTTATTTCTAATAAAATCCCACCCACACAAAACTCTGAAATGTTGAAAACTTTATGCTCCACTGTTTGCAATGTTCATTAATATGACTGCTGAAATGAGCAAACTGGGGCAGATTTGTTTTTCTCTCTTCCTTGGCCAGAGTGCTGCTTTTTACTATTCCAATTACTGTAAAGAAAACATATGCCAAACCAACACAACTGTAGTATAACCCAAGGCTCCATCAAATGATGGAGTCTTCAACAATTACAGCACTTGTGTGATATTAGTTCATGTTAACATTAATTAAATAATTGCAAATTTAGTGTTTTATGTGATTGGGCATTCTGTTTAAATGCACCCAAACTCTGTTGATGTCCAAGTACTGGAAACAGCAAACATTGTTTCAAGCTGCAATCATGGTGTAGAGCCATGGGTTTAACTAGATTTAATCATTAAAACTACTTTAGCACCAGACTTCCAAACAAATGAAGATAAACCAAAGGTCTATCTGCTTCTCACAGCTGAACACATGCAGATGATGTTCTAGTGCATTAAATGAAAATAAATGTGATTCATGAATTAACTTTGTTAGAAAGTTTGACACATTTTTAAGGGCTATATAACAAAACAAAACGAAATGTTTTATAAGCTTTCCTTCATCATGAAAGGTGGGTGTTAATGTAACTGTCTGTTTCTGTGTGTGTTTATCCATGTGTTGGCAAAATACAGGTAGTCCCCCACTTACGGCGGTCTCAACTTACGGCGATTCGACTTTACGAACGAGCTCCGTTGAAAAGCATTGCTTCGAGTTACGGCATAGATGCGACTTTATGGCAGAAAATACGGTACCTGAATTTGTCAGGACGGTGGAAATTTACATGAGGGAAGAGAGTGGGAGAGGGGGTGGGGTGGTGGGGTGGTTACCTTAGCGGCCAGCGGAACTACGTACTGTCGGGGGGAGAGTGGGAGGGGGGGTGTACCTTTGCTCCTTGACAATGGAAAATTACAGTAGCTGAAGGTTACAGGCTTAAGCCCGAGATACACTGAAGCAGACTCCGTATACGCGCGTATACGCGCGTATACGGAGCCGCTGCTACACTCGGCTTTCGTTCTCGCGTAGATTCTCGTGTTTTCGCTCCAAATTCTAACGTCATTTCCTCCGTACCGTCACTTCCGATCGTCACTTCCGCTAGTTTTTCGCTCCAAACGCTCGCGTTCTCCTTGTTGTAATATGAGCAGCTGAGCACGGAGTGCTTTTCCTGCAGCCCACAGCCCACCACAGCCCACCAGGGAATATATAAAACATTGCGCACCCAGGTAGGACCTGAATTCATTCATTTCATTCATCGAGTGAACGGAGGAAGAAGCGGTTACTTGACTTTAGGCAAAAAAACAAAAGAAAAGGCCCGATCAGCGATAAAAAAGAGGAATTTATTTCATTTGTGTAACATACAAAACAGTCCGGCGCCGGGGAAGTTTAGGTCAGACACCGCGCATCGCGTATGCGAATCGCGTATGCGTAGTAAAAAAATACTTTTGCGCGTACTTGCCCTGAGGGGCTACGCGGGGCTACGCTGCGTACGGGGCGTACGTACGCTGCGTATTGGCGTATCGTGAGGACGCTCGAGTGTATCTCGCCCTTCACTGTTCCCCCCAAAGGACAAAGGCGGAGTGATACAGAATCAGTACAGTATTTAAGGTAATGGCGAGAGACGATCAGCGTGGTGAGTTTGGCGAACAGAGACGAGAGATCAGCGAATTTTTGAGAGAGTTTTGTTCTCTTTGTGGTTCCCTTCCTCAAGGGTTAAGCAGCTCCCCTCATCCAGGTTTGACCAGCATTACCACACAATAAGCCTGTCTACCTACTCTTTAATAAAAGTAAGGGCATTTTGTTCCCTTTCAGTCATGTCTCTCGGTGCAACATATGCTATGGGAATTGCGCCCCCGCGCGATTACCTGAAGGAATACATTCACGCCTTTACGGCAAGGGCGTCCGCGTTACGCCAGAGGCCCCGCCCTCTGGGTATTTAAGC
The DNA here is from genome assembly GCA_038048925.1 of Garcialebias charrua. Taxonomy (NCBI): domain Eukaryota; kingdom Metazoa; phylum Chordata; class Actinopteri; order Cyprinodontiformes; family Rivulidae; genus Garcialebias; species Garcialebias charrua. Next base: position 133,591 of record JBBPBX010000210.1, on the reverse strand, counting down.
CGCTGACGCCCATCCATCAATCTCTTATTGGCCTTCAACTCGCTTAAACCTGAACTCTCTCTCTTCGCGGGACTTCTCTGCTGCTTCATCGCTCGACCAGAGGTGAGCTTGCTCCCTACACAGAGCGCACAGAGAATTGTTCCTGCGTACTGCTGGACTAGCGAAAGCTAGTCCGGCACATTTTTCCTTAACCCCAAAGTTTTTTCTTCTCCTCTGCTTCGCTCGACGGCGCTAACTGCGTCACACCGCTACCTCTGCTAATTCGTAGCAAGCTAGCCAGCGAAAGCGACGCGACGAAGGAGACGTCTCAAATAAAGAGAAAAAAGATCTTGGAAGGACTCGCTCGTCTTATCTTGGACATGCCTCCGGAGAAAGCAAAGCGAAAGGCAAGACTTCCAAAAAAGACCAGCAGAGCGGCGAGCCCACCCTCGCGCGCCTGCCCCAGCGGATGCGGTTTTTCCCTCTTAGCGACGGACACCCACGAGGCCTGTCCCGTCTGCTTGGGGATGTTGCACGCAAACATGGCGCTGGACGCACCGAGTCTTGCCCACACTGTAGCCAGATGCTGGAGGCGGTGAGGAGGCACCGGGCAGACTTTGTCGCTAAGGCCATGGGGGCTACTGCGTCGCCAGCAGACCCGGACACTACTGGGGCTCTCACTCCCACGCCGGAGCTCGAGAGCATGGCTTTGGACGACAGCACACGAGTCGAATGGGGCGACAGTCCAGATGTGCTGGCCCCCATGGTGGACTTAACAGTCGAATTTGACACTCGAGGCATGATGAACGAGGACGAGATCTCGATTTCAGCCTCAGGTGAATTTTCTGCAGATGACGCCGATGTCGGATACGTGGAACAGGGAGAAAACTTCTCCCAGAGACTGACTTTTCCATCCCTGCTCTGTTCGACTTGTGTCACAGAGCAGCGGACGCATTGCAGATCCCATGGCCGGAGCCTCCACCTCGTCAACAAGTCACGAGGTTGGCAGGAAATTATTTTTACTCAAAGCAGCAGGCCGCCATGAGGCAAAGGATGCCCGTCTTCCCAGACTTCCTCACAGAGCTGACTCGCACCTGGGCTCAGCCCAGAGCTCCCATGCTACTGCCACTCTAGCAGTTTCTCGACGTGGACGGGATGGATGAAGTGGGAATAGCCAACGTGCCTCAAATTGAGGACACGCTGGCGTCTCATCTGGCTCCCAAGTCATCCGGGACAAAACCAACTCTCCCTAACAAGGCCTGTCAAGCTTCGGCTTCTCTACTCGAGAAATGCTACAGAGCTCAGGGTCTCGTGGCGCGCGCAATGAACGCGTCCGCCATGATGCAAGCTTACCTGGCTGAAAAACTGCAGGAGCTCCAGGTAACGACAGACAAGCAAGCTACCGCGGAGCTGCTGGATGAAGCCTGTAGGGCGATAGACTTTGTGTTCCACATGATAGGGACAGCTTCTGTTGTACAAGGCAAAGGAATGGCTGAGGTGGTTATTGCAATACGCCATCTGTGGATGACCTTAACTGACCTCCCGGAGGGACAGAAAGTTCCTTTTCTCCACCATTCGATAGAACCGACGGGACTTTTTGGAAAAGCGCTGGATCGAATTCAGACCAGGCTGGACCAGAGGCGCAAACAGGCTGAAGCTCTCCGAGTGGGCATCCCCAGGAGAACCTTCGCCCCCCCCCCCAAGGAGTCAGCTAGGAGCAGAGCACCGCAGCCTCGACACCATTCAGCCACACGTGCCCCACCGCAAAAGCGGCTGGCGTACGAGGCCGAGCACCGGCAGAGACCACCGCCGGGCCCACCTCGGACTGAACACGCCTGGAGTAAGAACAGATTTGTTCCCCGCCAGGCGGACCGGTATAGAACCTCCTCGATGAACCGGGACACCAAACAGAAGCGTACCTGATGAACCAGGACCGCTTCTAAACTTTACATGATCACCCGCCCACGTGGTACGGGAAATTATCTTTTCACATCCAGACTTTGTTTGTAGCATGGTACAAAAAGCTGGTGACTTTGTTTTAGACACAAATCATGTTCTTTCTGCTGTGAGTGACATAAAGTCAAATATGTCGTTAGACATAAGCACGAATAAAGCTCAAAAAACAACCACTCTCTGTTTTCTTGACTCAAAAAACAACAACAACAACAAACACAATAACATCAGCAGAACGGGTCCCTCTGTCCTGCCAGCCGACATAAAGGGAGGGGCCATCTCCCCCCTCCCTCACGGCTCACAGGGTGTTAGCCAAATCAATAAACCCCAGCAGGGTGTCTCGGTTCTGTCTGCAACAGACAGGCCCAGAGACACCTGCAAGCAGGCTCCACACTCCTCACAAAGACAGGTGAGGGGGGTCACGTGCTCCGCCCCCCACTCCATTGTAAACCACAGGGCGGACAATATACAAACCAAACAAACCCGTGACACGTCCGCGCTCCAGGGATACACGCCGACAGAATCTGATGACCCACCTTCCTGGCCACCTATTCAACGGTTCCCAGTAAGGGACGGGGGGCCACGGCAGAAGCCCGCAGGCTATCACCAGCTTCACATGTTCACATAGGCAGTTGTGATGAAACTGCAGTGTGTGTAAACAAGCCAGGGCTGAATCAGACTCCTCTTCCTTTTAATCGAAGAGGACTGAGCTCTCTGTCACCAACCAAAATAAAGTCTGCTCAGCACAAAGGACCATCTCCACATTCTCATGCTGAAGCTGCCCCTTATCCGTGGTGGGCGACACGCAATGCTCAAGCAGCGATCTTGCAGCACGTGACCGCGCTCAATGTGTTGACTCAGTTCTGCTCTTAAACAACGTACCCCCACCCGGTGAAACATAGCCCACCGGTGGTTTGTCAGGCTCCAGGACCCTTTTGAGACTGGAGACCAGTAAACCAGGCCCAACCAGGGAACGGGCTGGGACCAGGAGATTGCTTGTTTACAAAACTTGCAACCCCTCCGATCCATGACCCCCAACAAAAAGAGGAAAAGCAGACATTCTGTCCCGCTTTTGTCTAATAATGACAACAGATTGCCTCTGCCCCCAAACACTCTTGATCAGAGCAGTAGGGTGATACATCTGCAGGAAGATCCTCTCCCTAACGTGATTGACCTTCAAGGACCACAAGAATTAGGGTCCCTGAGGGAGAGCTGGTTCTACCACCTGCTCCTCTACAGGGACCCTCCACGTCACCAGAAGGAGCAGTCTCACCACTTAGGCTGAGAGCTGTGGCAAATTTCAATTTGGTGGTGGAAAGGGATAAGCTGGTGGCCTCAGGCCTGCCAGAAAATGTGGTAAATACCATTCAAAATGCACGAGCTGGGTCAACTCAGTCTCTTTACGCCCGGAAGTGGCGTATTTTTGAAGCCTGGTGCTCAAAAAGAAATATTATTTCTTATTCATGTGACTTGGCTCAGCTCCTCACCTTTCTTCAGGACTTACTGGAGAAAGGTAGTTCTTTTTCAATAATTAAGGTATTCCTATCTGCAATTTTGGCCTGTCACATAGGCTGGAGGAGCAGGACGCCTGGCGTGCACCCGCTCATAATAAGATTTATGAAGGACGTGCTAAGGAAGAGACCCCCCAGCAGGATCTTGACCCCTGGATGGGATCTTAGTCTGGTCTTGGGGGCTCTCTGTGATCACCCATTCGAACCACTGAGCGACATTAAGATAGACTTATTATCTTATAAGACCGCTCTTCTCCTGGCTCTTTGCTCGGCAAAATGTGTGGGTAACCTCCGTGCCTTGTTCGTACAACCAATGTGTACCAGGTTCGCCCATGACGGGTCAAAGGTCACCCTAAGGCCTAATCCCACATATATCCCCAAGGTCTTGACTTTAAACCACAGAAGTCTGGACTTTGATCTCTTCTTTTCCACCTGCTCCTGTCCTCACCCAGGAACAGGAAAGGCTGAAGGCTCTGCCCCATGAGAGCTTTAAGCGCTTACATGCAGAGAACAGCTGAATGGAGGCAAACAAATCAACTGTTTGTGTGCTTTGCAGCACCTGCTACCGGAAAGGCCCTATCAAAGCAGCGCCTCTCACACTGGGTGACTGAGGCCATAAAAAGGGCGTACAGTAGCAAAGGTCAACAGGTGCCTTCTGGAGTGCGCACTCACTCTACTTGGGGCTTGGCCACCTCGTGGTCACTGTTCAAGGGTGTACCAGTTGCAGACATTTGTGCTACTGCAAACTGTAGCTCATTAAACACTTTTGCAAAGCATTACAGTTTGGATGTTACTATGTGTGATGTCACTCAGGCTGTCCTTTCTAACACACAGTAGAAAGCCAACTTGGGATGCATTTTGCATAAAGGCAGACGTTCACATTAGCATGCATTTTACTGAGTATTTCAAGTGCGTTATTGAATTACGTTCCCATAGCATATGTTACACCGAGAGACATGACTGAAAGGGAACTGAAAGTTATGCACCATTGTTATGAACCTGAGGGGGTTCAGAGTTTTTTTTAAAAACATCATTATTGTGTTTAGGTTGGCTGCAGTCTGCTAAAGAAAGCACCAGCAGCCTGTAGCTGCACTTTTTTTCACTCAGCCTAATCAGGCTTGATTAGCTCAGGTGAAACACCTGTTTGCTCTCAGCCTTTTAAATAGTCTGAGCTGAGACCTGAACACTGTGGAGCCTTTGCTTGGAGCAAGGGAGTTGTTGAGATTGCCAATTGAGGTTGGTGGACGCAAGCAAGGGGGCTTGTTGGAAATACTTGGAATCCTGTTGCAGGTAAAAACCAAGTTTTGCTTAAAGCAGTTGCATGTTGCATATGTGTGTGTGTTCCAGAGTGTTCTCCACCCACTCTGACCACTTTGTGTTGAGCTAAGGCTTTAAATGACTGTGCTGTCTAAACAGTACAGGTAGAGCAAGGGTGCTCTTGTGACAGCCTTAGTGTTTACTAAGGTTGTGAATCAAGTTTAAGCTTGTTTAAAAAGCTGGTGTGGGAAGACACCAGTTGTCAGCTGAAGTTCTGATAAACAGGCTGAAGATACACTTACAGACAACTGAGTGTTGATTGCCAGCTGTAAAGCTGAGTGTGCTGACTCAGAGAGACCTCCACCCTCTCTGCTTGTTGGTAAGTTTGCTTCTAGGGAGAGAAGTAATTGAGCTGTTTGGAGCTCTGAAGTGACTCTGGCTGCTTAAAGCAGAGTTCTGTGTGAGTTAAGGCACCTTAAGTGCTGGTTGTTACTTTGGCCTAAACTTAGGAAGTGTGAGCCTGTGCCACTGAGGCCTGTTTGCGTTTAACTTTGGAGACACTGAGGGGAGTGTCTGTGCAGCCGTCCAAGAGGGGGACAGCTGAGGATAACAGTGAGGGACTGTTACCTTTTTCTCTTTCTCATTTGTTTGTACTTTTGACTATGTGGGTGCAGGTAGTCCAGTTCTCGTGTTTTGTTTATTTAGAGGGACTTCTTTGGTAAGGTAGATCGTCGCCTGGGGGGGTACGACGGTCCTGTACAGGATTGGATCAACCTGGGTGGCGTTTTATTGTTTTTGGCCTCGCCCACCAGTCCAACACTTATTTGTACTTTTTATTAATTTTCTTTTCCTTTGGACGCTGATCCAGGAGAGGACGCTCCAGTCCTGGTGAGAAGCCTGGGAGGACCCTGCCAGCCTGGAGGCTCTTAGTTTTAGTTTAATAAAAATTGTTTTAATTCTTTTTCTGTGTCAGTGTCCACTTTGTATGTTTTGGCCTTTACCGGTCGTAACATATAAATTGGGGGCTCGTCCGGGATATGAATGAACGAGCTGTTAGTTTAGTTTTGATTCAGTAGTTGTGCTGGATCTGAATGAACGAGCTGTTTTGGTTAGTTTAGGATTTGTCTGGGATGTGAATGAACAAACTAGTTTAGGAGTTGTGTTGGATTTGCATGAGCTAGTTTGTGTAGTGGTAAGCTGCTTGTTTGTTCTGTGCACCTACTGTGCATGTTGGTGGTGGTCTGTCTTTGAACAGACATTGTTTGAGCTTGGGTGCTTAAATATTTAATGGGGGCTCGTTGATTAGTTAAAACACAGTGTTTGTGACAGGCAGTTTCACAAATAGCCTTGAGCTGTGTTTTTGTGTGTTCTGTGCGGTGTACAGCTGACGTACTTAATGGTGTTTGCTAGGTTGAACAGTTTTTCTGTTCACCTTTATTTGGGGGTTTGTCAAAAGTGTGAACTTAAAAATAAAAAAAAATTAGTCACCAAATTTGTGAAGGACTTAACTTCAGCAGTTGGAAGCTGGCTGAAGCTTCTCTTTGGTGCTGATTGCAGAGTACTATCAGCTGTGTGTGTATGCTGCTGCCTGTGATACATTCAAGAGCAGTAGGGCATTTGTGTTTTGGTTTACTGTCATCTGTGTGCAGGACATTTGGTGGTGAACTGTTTGAGTAAGCTGTTTAAAAACAAAGAAACAGTTTTTTTGTTTTTGCTCAACAACATGGCTTTCAATTTAAAAAGATTTCTTGAACATCCCACAGTGCAAGTCTTTGTAGACTGCACAATAGAACAAAAGCTAAGGGTAGCAAACCATTTTAACATTGATGTCAGAAAATATGCTGATGATGAATGGTTGGGATGTGAACTGCTTTGTGAATTGGGTCAGCTTAGGATTTTTCCTGAGATGAATGAGCAAATGCGTTTGAGAGAAAAGGAGGAGGAAAGAGAACGTTTGATTGCAATGGAAAGAAAGAAGCTTGAAGATGAGCGATCTGCTCTTGAGCAAGAGCAAGCTGCTTTAATAGAAAAACAAAAACATGAACTATTTTTAATAAAGCAGGAACAAGAACGACAGCTTGAAACTGCCAAAAGGGAATTACAACTTAAACATCAGACTTTCTTAAAAGAACAGGAACTAGAACAACAAAGACGTAAAGCTGCTTTGGAGGAAAAGAAGCGTCTTCGTGAACAAGAAGAATTAAGACTTCAAGCTGCTCGGGAAGAGAAGAGACGTCTTCTGAAGCAAGAACTGCAAGAAGAGTCTGAGAAAAAAATGCTGAAGTTGCAGAAGGAGTTGAGAGAGTTGAGGCTCAAAGCTGAACTGAAAAAGCAACTGGAAAAGCAACATTCATGTTCCACTGTGTGTCATCCAAAGGTGACACCAGAGCCTTGCACTCAAGCAGGTGGCTCTCTCTCACATCTACAGAAGATGGCGCCACCAGAACGTCGTCTCCAGGAGGAGAACATTGAGGATGACATCAATTTGGGTGACAGTTTTTTCTTATTACATGAAACTGAACCTGAACAAGTTCAGTCAGATGGGGATTTTAATAACTTTGAGCTGAATGAACTTGACATTAATCTGTGTGAATGTTTTTTATTCAGTTCTGAAGTAGAGGAAGTCCCATTGAACCTGACTGAGGACCCAAAAGAAACAGTTCCTCCTGTTTCTTTGTATTCTTCTGTAGCTCCTGCTGAAAACAATGATGGAGATGCTGATGTGTACTTAAGTGACACATTTATGATGAGTTTTGAAGAAAAACAAGTTCCTGCAAAAGCAGAAACATTTGTAGAGAAATGGGATAAAACAAAATTGTCGCTGTCTGGACAACAGCTGATTGAGCTTCAAAAAGACTACATTGACATGGGAAACAGTCTTCATCTGCTGTTTGGAACTGAACTATCCCTAGTTCAGTCGGGAGAGGACCTGAAGAGCTCAGAGGAGGTAAAGACACTCATAACCTTTCCTCCTGCTCCTTTATGTCCCTTTCCAGCCACAGGACTGAGAGAGACAGTGGTAGTGAACAACGTGGGACCGGCGTCTCAACAGGAAGCAGCAGATGAGTCTGAAGAACTCAACTTGTTATTAACTGTGCAGTCTGAGTGTGGTACAATGCTGCCACATCGTGTTGACCAAAACTCTGTGTCTAACTGTCTCTGTGCTTACAGTGTGACTGAGAGCAGAGCTATTGAAGCTGACACAGAGATGCTGTCCGGAGCAGAGAATGAGGACAGATCCCCCCTGACTGTCAAGACCAGTATTCAGTCACACGCTGGCACCAACTATGGTGTTTTTTGTTTGGGGTCGATGACTAATAAAAAGCTTTTCAGGGTAAACTTAGACAAGCGCTGCTTGTTTGGTTTTAAAACTTTTTGAGTGTGACTGTAGAAAATGTTAGCGGTTTTATGGACTAGTTTTTTAAATGATGTTTTTAGTCCATTTAGGTAATGTGGCCGCTACATTTTAACCCTCTGTTTTTTTTGTATGGGTGGATGTGTGATGTTTTCCCCTAACATACACATCACCCCCATACAAAATAACTTTCGGTGGGGGTGTTATGAACCTGAGGGGGTTCAGAGTTTTTTTTAAAAACATCATTATTGTGTTTAGGTTGGCTGCAGTCTGCTAAAGAAAGCACCAGCAGCCTGTAGCTGCACTTTTTTTCACTCAGCCTAATCAGGCTTGATTAGCTCAGGTGAAACACCTGTTTGCTCTCAGCCTTTTAAATAGTCTGAGCTGAGACCTGAACACTGTGGAGCCTTTGCTTGGAGCAAGGGAGTTGTTGAGATTGCCAATTGAGGTTGGTGGACGCAAGCAAGGGGGCTTGTTGGAAATACTTGGAATCCTGTTGCAGGTAAAAACCAAGTTTTGCTTAAAGCAGTTGCATGTTGCATATGTGTGTGTGTTCCAGAGTGTTCTCCACCCACTCTGACCACTTTGTGTTGAGCTAAGGCTTTAAATGACTGTGCTGTCTAAACAGTACAGGTAGAGCAAGGGTGCTCTTGTGACAGCCTTAGTGTTTACTAAGGTTGTGAATCAAGTTTAAGCTTGTTTAAAAAGCTGGTGTGGGAAGACACCAGTTGTCAGCTGAAGTTCTGATAAACAGGCTGAAGATACACTTACAGACAACTGAGTGTTGATTGCCAGCTGTAAAGCTGAGTGTGCTGACTCAGAGAGACCTCCACCCTCTCTGCTTGTTGGTAAGTTTGCTTCTAGGGAGAGAAGTAATTGAGCTGTTTGGAGCTCTGAAGTGACTCTGGCTGCTTAAAGCAGAGTTCTGTGTGAGTTAAGGCACCTTAAGTGCTGGTTGTTACTTTGGCCTAAACTTAGGAAGTGTGAGCCTGTGCCACTGAGGCCTGTTTGCGTTTAACTTTGGAGACACTGAGGGGAGTGTCTGTGCAGCCGTCCAAGAGGGGGACAGCTGAGGATAACAGTGAGGGACTGTTACCTTTTTCTCTTTCTCATTTGTTTGTACTTTTGACTATGTGGGTGCAGGTAGTCCAGTTCTCGTGTTTTGTTTATTTAGAGGGACTTCTTTGGTAAGGTAGATCGTCGCCTGGGGGGGTACGACGGTCCTGTACAGGATTGGATCAACCTGGGTGGCGTTTTATTGTTTTTGGCCTCGCCCACCAGTCCAACACTTATTTGTACTTTTTATTAATTTTCTTTTCCTTTGGACGCTGATCCAGGAGAGGACGCTCCAGTCCTGGTGAGAAGCCTGGGAGGACCCTGCCAGCCTGGAGGCTCTTAGTTTTAGTTTAATAAAAATTGTTTTAATTCTTTTTCTGTGTCAGTGTCCACTTTGTATGTTTTGGCCTTTACCGGTCGTAACATATAAATTGGGGGCTCGTCCGGGATATGAATGAACGAGCTGTTAGTTTAGTTTTGATTCAGTAGTTGTGCTGGATCTGAATGAACGAGCTGTTTTGGTTAGTTTAGGATTTGTCTGGGATGTGAATGAACAAACTAGTTTAGGAGTTGTGTTGGATTTGCATGAGCTAGTTTGTGTAGTGGTAAGCTGCTTGTTTGTTCTGTGCACCTACTGTGCATGTTGGTGGTGGTCTGTCTTTGAACAGACATTGTTTGAGCTTGGGTGCTTAAATATTTAATGGGGGCTCGTTGATTAGTTAAAACACAGTGTTTGTGACAGGCAGTTTCACAAATAGCCTTGAGCTGTGTTTTTGTGTGTTCTGTGCGGTGCACAGCTGACATACTTAATGGTGTTTGCTAGGTTGAACAGTTTTTCTGTTCACCTTTATTTGGGGGTTTGTCAAAAGTGTGAACTTAAAAATAAAAAAAAAATTAGTCACCAAATTTGTGAAGGACTTAACTTCAGCAGTTGGAAGCTGGCTGAAGCTTCTCTTTGGTGCTGATTGCAGAGTACTATCAGCTGTGTGTGTATGCTGCTGCCTGTGATACATTCAAGAGCAGTAGGGCATTTGTGTTTTGGTTTACTGTCATCTGTGTGCAGGACATTTGGTGGTGAACTGTTTGAGTAAGCTGTTTAAAAACAAAGAAACAGTTTTTTTGTTTTTGCTCAACAACATGGCTTTCAATTTAAAAAGATTTCTTGAACATCCCACAGTGCAAGTCTTTGTAGACTGCACAATAGAACAAAAGCTAAGGGTAGCAAACCATTTTAACATTGATGTCAGAAAATATGCTGATGATGAATGGTTGGGATGGGAACTGCTTTGTGAATTGGGTCAGCTTAGGATTTTTCCTGAGATGAATGAGCAAATGCGTTTGAGAGAAAAGGAGGAGGAAAGAGAACGTTTGATTGCAATGGAAAGAAAGAAGCTTGAAGATGAGCGATCTGCTCTTGAGCAAGAGCAAGCTGCTTTAATAGAAAAACAAAAACATGAACTATTTTTAATAAAGCAGGAACAAGAACGACAGCTTGAAACTGCCAAAAGGGAATTACAACTTAAACATCAGACTTTCTTAAAAGAACAGGAACTAGAACAACAAAGACGTAAAGCTGCTTTGGAGGAAAAGAAGCGTCTTCGTGAACAAGAAGAATTAAGACTTCAAGCTGCTCGGGAAGAGAAGAGACGTCTTCTGAAGCAAGAACTGCAAGAAGAGTCTGAGAAAAAAATGCTGAAGTTGCAGAAGGAGTTGAGAGAGTTGAGGCTCAAAGCTGAACTGAAAAAGCAACTGGAAAAGCAACATTCATGTTCCACTGTGTGTCATCCAAAGGTGACACCAGAGCCTTGCACTCAAGCAGGTGGCTCTCTCTCACATCTACAGAAGATGGCGCCACCAGAACGTCGTCTCCAGGAGGAGAACATTGAGGATGACATCAATTTGGGTGACAGTTTTTTCTTATTACATGAAACTGAACCTGAACAAGTTCAGTCAGATGGGGATTTTAATAACTTTGAGCTGAATGAACTTGACATTAATCTGTGTGAATGTTTTTTATTCAGTTCTGAAGTAGAGGAAGTCCCATTGAACCTGACTGAGGACCCAAAAGAAACAGTTCCTCCTGTTTCTTTGTATTCTTCTGTAGCTCCTGCTGAAAACAATGATGGAGATGCTGATGTGTACTTAAGTGACACATTTATGATGAGTTTTGAAGAAAAACAAGTTCCTGCAAAAGCAGAAACATTTGTAGAGAAATGGGATAAAACAAAATTGTCGCTGTCTGGACAACAGCTGATTGAGCTTCAAAAAGACTACATTGACATGGGAAACAGTCTTCATCTGCTGTTTGGAACTGAACTATCCCTAGTTCAGTCGGGAGAGGACCTGAAGAGCTCAGAGGAGGTAAAGACACTCATAACCTTTCCTCCTGCTCCTTTATGTCCCTTTCCAGCCACAGGACTGAGAGAGACAGTGGTAGTGAACAACGTGGGACCGGCGTCTCAACAGGAAGCAGCAGATGAGTCTGAAGAACTCAACTTGTTATTAACTGTGCAGTCTGAGTGTGGTACAATGCTGCCACATCGTGTTGACCAAAACTCTGTGTCTAACTGTCTCTGTGCTTACAGTGTGACTGAGAGCAGAGCTATTGAAGCTGACACAGAGATGCTGTCCGGAGCAGAGAATGAGGACAGATCCCCCCTGACTGTCAAGACCAGTATTCAGTCACACGCTGGCACCAACTATGGTGTTTTTTGTTTGGGGTCGATGACTAATAAAAAGCTTTTCAGGGTAAACTTAGACAAGCGCTGCTTGTTTGGTTTTAAAACTTTTTGAGTGTGACTGTAGAAAATGTTAGCGGTTTTATGGACTAGTTTTTTAAATGATGTTTTTAGTCCATTTAGGTAATGTGGCCGCTACATTTTAACCCTCTGTTTTTTTTGTATGGGTGGATGTGTGATGTTTTCCCCTAACATACACATCACCCCCATACAAAATAACTTTCGGTGGGGGTGTTATGAACCTGAGGGGGTTCAGAGTTTTTTTTAAAAACATCATTATTGTGTTTAGGTTGGCTGCAGTCTGCTAAAGAAAGCACCAGCAGCCTGTAGCTGCACTTTTTTTCACTCAGCCTAATCAGGCTTGATTAGCTCAGGTGAAACACCTGTTTGCTCTCAGCCTTTTAAATAGTCTGAGCTGAGACCTGAACACTGTGGAGCCTTTGCTTGGAGCAAGGGAGTTGTTGAGATTGCCAATTGAGGTTGGTGGACGCAAGCAAGGGGGCTTGTTGGAAATACTTGGAATCCTGTTGCAGGTAAAAACCAAGTTTTGCTTAAAGCAGTTGCATGTTGCATATGTGTGTGTGTTCCAGAGTGTTCTCCACCCACTCTGACCACTTTGTGTTGAGCTAAGGCTTTAAATGACTGTGCTGTCTAAACAGTACAGGTAGAGCAAGGGTGCTCTTGTGACAGCCTTAGTGTTTACTAAGGTTGTGAATCAAGTTTAAGCTTGTTTAAAAAGCTGGTGTGGGAAGACACCAGTTGTCAGCTGAAGTTCTGATAAACAGGCTGAAGATACACTTACAGACAACTGAGTGTTGATTGCCAGCTGTAAAGCTGAGTGTGCTGACTCAGAGAGACCTCCACCCTCTCTGCTTGTTGGTAAGTTTGCTTCTAGGGAGAGAAGTAATTGAGCTGTTTGGAGCTCTGAAGTGACTCTGGCTGCTTAAAGCAGAGTTCTGTGTGAGTTAAGGCACCTTAAGTGCTGGTTGTTACTTTGGCCTAAACTTAGGAAGTGTGAGCCTGTGCCACTGAGGCCTGTTTGCGTTTAACTTTGGAGACACTGAGGGGAGTGTCTGTGCAGCCGTCCAAGAGGGGGACAGCTGAGGATAACAGTGAGGGACTGTTACCTTTTTCTCTTTCTCATTTGTTTGTACTTTTGACTATGTGGGTGCAGGTAGTCCAGTTCTCGTGTTTTGTTTATTTAGAGGGACTTCTTTGGTAAGGTAGATCGTCGCCTGGGGGGGTACGACGGTCCTGTACAGGATTGGATCAACCTGGGTGGCGTTTTATTGTTTTTGGCCTCGCCCACCAGTCCAACACTTATTTGTACTTTTTATTAATTTTCTTTTCCTTTGGACGCTGATCCAGGAGAGGACGCTCCAGTCCTGGTGAGAAGCCTGGGAGGACCCTGCCAGCCTGGAGGCTCTTAGTTTTAGTTTAATAAAAATTGTTTTAATTCTTTTTCTGTGTCAGTGTCCACTTTGTATGTTTTGGCCTTTACCGGTCGTAACAACCATAACTCATGTTCCCTGAAGGAAGGGAACGAGGTGCAACATACTTGGCCCTTTTCAATGCTGAAAGCTCGGTGAAGTGCATCTTGGAGATTGATAGATGGGCGTCAGTGGCTTAAGTACCCAGAGGGCAGGGCCTCTGGTGACGCTGACGCCCCTAACGTAAAGGCGTGAATGTATTCCTTCAGGTAATCGCGCGGGGGTGCAATTCCCATAGCATATGTTGCACCTCGTTCCTTTCCTTCAGGGAACATGAGTTATGGTGCATAACTTTCAGTTTTCTACGCCGTTTCTGTGCTGATTCTACTTTTTTATAGTTCCTGGACTGTACACTACGGCACTTTTTTTTACAGTTTTTTTTTATTATTGAACGTGCTGTTTAGAATAATAATAATAATAATTAATTCAATTTATAATGCACTTTTCATTACTGAAAATCTCAAAGTGCTACACATATATTGAATGCTACACACATTCATAAACCGGTGGCGGCAGACTACCATGCAAGGTGCTTTCCAGTCCTACCGGGAGCAACTCAGGGTTAAGTGTCTTGCCCAAGGACACAACGACACATGGTGCGGGTCCCGGGAGTCGAACCGCCAACTTTCCGATCGGAAGACGACTGCCATTACCACTACACCACGTTGTACAGTAAATACTGTACAGGTACAGGTATGGGTTTTTAGATGAATGTGTAAGGTACACTGTGTTAGCTAACCCTTTGTAAATAAAGTTATGTGCATGTTTATGGACCAGTATGTATGCTTGTTCAGTCTCATGTCGATAAACGGGTGTGCGGCACTGCGTTAGCATACATTAAATCCGTCTTATGGCGAAAATCCGGTTTTACGAATGCAGCGTGTAATGCGTTCCGACTTACGGCGATTTTCGTGTTACGAACGGGCGTAGGAACGGAACTTGTTTGTCAGTCGGGGACTACCTGTATCCCATAATGATCTGGGGACTTTTAAATTATCCTTTCATTAGCTGTACATCTCCAGTTGATTGATTGCCTTTTGAAGTTATTGTGATTCAAGATGGCCGCAACAGCTTAAACAAACATGGCTGAGTTAATTTTGTGAGAGTTCCTGCTCCTGGTCACCAGAGGGTGCAAAATTACCACACATGCAAGCAATGTGTCCAGATGAGGCTTCAGGAACATATAATGCACCTGATGACTTCCTTCAGATGCTGGAGCATTATTCTGCCTAAATCAAAAAGGCGTTCAATTCAAGATCAACTGGACTTTATTTCCTAACAAATAAAGTCCAGTTGATCTTGAATTGAACGCCTTTTTGATTTATCATGTCCTGGACGACTGAGAATCTTCACCAGCATATTACCCTGCCTATGGTTTGTGCTCCTGACATAGCCCTTTGTTAATCTCTATCTTGTGCTTACCTACCTTTTACCTTGTGGTCTTTCCAGTGTATCTCCTGAATCCTACCTGATTATTGGACCTCCTAGTGAACTTCTTGAAACCTTACCTGTGCGCTCCTCAGCTGTTCTCCTTGCCCTCTTACCACACGCCCTCCTGAGTTAGCTGGACCTTCTCAGGATTGTACAGGACATTGGAACCAAACAACTTACCATCCATTTACTAGTAAGGAACATGCACGTCTTGATCAAATCCTCTGTGCAGAACTCTGAATTTGACCCATCCCCTTCTCCCCAGGGTTCCTGTTATGTCCTGAATTATTGATTCAGATTCAGTTTATTATTGCCATTGTCAATGAACAGGATTCACAGACTAGGAATTTGCTTCGACATAACGGTGCATAAAATATAGAAACATAAAACATAAAAAAAACATAAACCATAAAACATCAATACAATATTCAGTGAACAAAACCTACTAAGAAACAGCGCAATTAGAGTGGTGCAATCAAAATACAGTGATACAGTGATTCCCAATCAAAATACAAAATACAGCGACCAAGGCAAGTTATGGGGTAACATGGTTATGAGTGTTCAAAAGTCTGACAGCAGAGGGGAAGAAACTGTTTTTATGGCGGGAGGTTCTGGTCCCAATTGACCGAAGCCTCCTGCCTGAGGGGAGTGGTTCGAACAGACCGTATGCAGGGTGAGAAGGGTCAGCTGTGATCCGACCTGCTCGCCTCACAGTCCTGGAGACGTACAGGTCATGGAGAGATGGGAGACTACAGCCGATTACCTTCTCAGCAGAGCGCACAATGCGCTGCAGTCTGTGTCTGTCCCTGACAGTGGCCCCGGCGTACCACACTGTGATGGACGCGCTGAGGATGGACTCGATGATGGCCGTGTAGAACTGCACCATCAGCTTGGCCGGCAGCTTGGCCTTCCTCAGCTGTCGCAGGAAGTACATCCTCTGCTGAGCCTTTTTGATGAGGGAGCTGATGGTTGGCTCCCACTTGAGGTCCTGGGTGATGGTGGTGCCGAGGAACCGGTAGCAGTCCCCAATGATGATGGGGGTGTTGTTAAAGGTGATGGGGGGCAGAGGGGCTCTGTCTTTCCTGAAGTCCACAATCATCTCCACTGTCTTCTGGGCGTTGAGCTCCAGGTTGTTGTTGCTGCACCAGGTCACCAGCCGACCCACCTCTCTCCTGTACGCAGACTCATCATCATCCGAGATGAGCCCGATGAGGGTGGTGTCGTCCGCAAACTTAATAAGTTTTACGGAGTCATGGTTGGAGGTGCAGCAGTTGGTGTACAGGGAGAAGAGCAGAGGGGAAAGAACACAGCCTTGTGGTGAACCTGTGCTTATGGTCTGAGTGTCCGAGACAGCTTTCCCCAGCCGCACGCGCTGACTCCGGTCTGTCAGGAAGTCAGTGATCCACCTGCAGATGGAGTCAGGTACACCGAGCAGAGAGAGCTTGTCTTGGAGCAAAGCAGGAAGGATGGTGTTGAATGCAGAGCTGAAGTCCACAAACAGGATCCTAGCATAGGTTCCTGGGGAGTCCAGATGCTGCAGGATGAAGTGGAGGGCCAGGTTAATGGCTCACTGGCTCACTTTATTGCTCACTGTAAATTAAAGCACTGAATTGATACATTTGTGTCTGAGTTGTTCATCCGTCTTTTCACTGTGGGTATTCTGTTCTTGTGACAAATTTTAGATACATTGACCTAAGACTTGGTGTGGTAGTAACTGAGATTGTTGAAATCTAACATTGTGAAATGAAATGGCAGAATTATGGTTGTTTGCAGTGAGAAAACAAAATAAACCAAAAACCTGATGTGTGAGTTGCAGCAGATCTCCAGTTTATATTCTCACGCTGAACCCAAATGTCTTGGAAAAGACAATGTAGATGCTCTGTCACAGAAGCTCAATGAATTAAAAAACCTACAGTGCATGTGCAGCAATGCAACATTTACATCATTCACTCAACGTACAAAAATATTGCCCATATAAACCAGGTTTTCAAGAAATTTGACTGAACATGTGCTGGGATCCTTTCTGAAAGTCCAGCAGCATTCATGTACATCGTCATTTATCAAAGCGCTCACAATTTGACAAACAGCCTATCTGTGGTCTCAATGAAGATGCCAACTGAGCGTGACATAGTGAGGATGATGGAGTGTCCTACTGCCTGACAAATGAGGAATTGTAGAAGGAGTCATTATTTAGGGAACACAAACTTGCAACAGCATGACATCAGCCTGGAAATGCAACATCTGAATTCAGGCAAAATAAAATGTAGCTTTTGTTTTCTAGATTTGACAGTATGGAGAATTCAAGTCTGCCAAAGTTTGTAGGTGTTAGGAGTGTGAGTTGAAGGTGACATAAATGCAGATCTCAGCTATAGTGTGAATAAAAGTATTTTCACTCCAACGCTTGTGAAGTTTTAAAAGACAAAAAGCAAAATAAGTTCAAACTTTATACACTACTGGTAATGGGTTGTTGTTTTTTTTAACTGCAAAAGCATGTCTTCATCATCTGAACCATCTCTGCTATGCTCAGTGACACATTCATATTACATTTTGATTGCATGTTTATTTGAAGAGACGTTAGTGATAAATGACACATTGGCTTAATAAATCAAAATGCTTTAAAAAAGGAAACACTTGCGTATTTCTTGAAATTAAAGCAGCAATCATTTGGTGTAATATACACAACTTCAGCTTGGTGTGTAGAAATAAATGGGAAGTAAAGTGTTTCTGACTACTTACAAACTGAAAGTATAAACATTTACAAAGTAGATATGTTTTGTGGTCACACAAATCACAATGCACCTGGCAGCTCCTGACATTATGTGCAGCTCTTGTTGTCATACAAGAATCAGCCACTAGATGGCATTTCATAGAGTATGGCATGGTGACCATCATAAGTCTTCATGATGCTTTACTGCCTGACTCATGGTTAAAACAATTCAACCTACAGCATTAACACAATAACTATCTTAAGCATAATCACTGGACAGGACAGTAAATGGAACCAAAAGTATTAAAAAATAAATGC
Source organism: Garcialebias charrua (assembly GCA_038048925.1). Classification (NCBI taxonomy): domain Eukaryota; kingdom Metazoa; phylum Chordata; class Actinopteri; order Cyprinodontiformes; family Rivulidae; genus Garcialebias; species Garcialebias charrua. The sequence goes on along the minus strand of JBBPBX010000210.1, from coordinate 115,796 downwards.
ACACCGGTATATTTTACCTACAATTCTTATCGAGGTCAAAAATACATTAATGCACGTCTACCTTGGGGGATGGTCCTCGAAAGTAAAAGGTAAATGGTAAATGGAGCTTATTTATATAGCGCTTTCCAGCCCCCTGTGAGGAGCCCCAAAGCGCTTTACAATACCAGCCATCCACCCATTCATTCAGACATTCATACACCGGTAGTGGTAGCCTGCCTTGCAAGGCGCCATCCAGACCTACCGGGAGCAACTCGAGGTTAAGTGTCTTGCCCAGGGACACAACGACACATGATGGGCGGATGCGGGATTCGAACCTCCAACCTTCCGATCAGGGGTCAACTGCCATTACCACTACAAGACGGCCGCCCCAGTACCTCTTTGGTCATTCAGGTTAGACCTCTGGTACACCATACCATACCATACCATTTTATTTATAAAGCACTTTCAACAGGAACAAGTCCACACCAAAGTGCTGAACAAACAAACACGTAACAGGCAACACAGACAATGAAGTACAACACGAAAAACATAAAAACATTGCAGATCATAAGTAAAACGATCAAATATAAATCAGCTGGCATTGAAAGCAATGGAGTAGTAGTGAGTTTTTAACCGGGATTTGAAAACTGAGAGGGAGGGGGCCTGTTTGATGAGCAGCGGTAACTCGTTCCAGAGTCTTGGGCCTGCTACAGAGAACGCCCTGTCACCCCTGCGCTTAAGGCGAGTTTCTGGAACTCTTAAGAGTACCCGGTCCTCTGACCTCAAAGCACGTGGAGGGACATATGGGTGTATCAGATCCGAGAGATAGGCGGGGGCGAGACTGTTCAGCGATTTGTAGACATACATGAGAATTTTGAATTGGATTCGAAGATGAACCGGTAGCCAGTGCAGGGAGGCCAAGACTGGTGTAATGTGCTCTCTTTTGCGTGTGCTGGTTAAAAATCGGGCAGCTGCGTTCTGAACCAGTTGTAATCGTGCAATGGTGGCTTGACTGACGCCAAGCAGAAGTGAATTGCAGTAATCAAGCCTAGATGTAATGAATGCGTGAATCACTGTCTCCAGGTTGTTTTTTGATAATATGGGCTTCAGCTTAGACAGACGCCTCAGCTGGAAAAAACAGGATTTGACGATCATGTTTACATGACTGTTGAGTTTCATGGAAGGATCCATTATCACTCCCAGATTTGTGACTTTTTGTTTTTCGGACAGGGGTAGAGCAGAAAGGTCAATGCAGTGGTTCGAGGTTGTGTCATTGGGAAGGAACAATATGGCTTCAGACTTCTTATCGTTGAAGCTTAAGAAATTTAAAGCCATCCAGTCCCTGATGTCAGCCAGGCAGTCGAGCAGAGGTTGAATAGAGCCTGTACCATTTTGTCTTAGGGGGAAGTAAATTTGACAGTCATCAGCGTAGAAGTGGAAGGTATATTGTGTTTCCGGAAAATAGCACCGAGTGGCAGCAGGTATAAGGAGAACAAGAGAGGACCCAGGATGGACCCCTGCGGAACCCCCCATTTAAGAGCCGCCACTGCAGAAGTAAAATCATTGATGGACACACAAAAAGACCTGTCAGAGAGGTAGGATCTGAACCAGTTTAGGGCTGATCCTGAGATGCCCACCCACTGCTCCAACCTAGCAATGAGGATCTCATGGTCGATGGTGTCGAAAGCGGATGTGAGGTCCAATAGGACAAGCAGCACAGAGTCACCAGTGTCTGTGGATAGGAAGATGTCATTAAAAACCTTCAGTAGGGCAGTCTCAGTGCTGTGGAGGGATTTGAAGCCAGATTGGAATAGCTCGGGGATAGCGTGATCCTCCAGGAAGCACTTTAGCTGGGACTCAACTATTTTCTCTAGAAGTTTAGATACAAATGGGAGTCTGGAGACAGGCCTGAAGTTGGATAATACTGACGGGTCGAGGTTTGGTTTTTTCAGGAGGGGTTGAACAGCAGCATGTTTTAATGATTTTGGCACCACACCCGAGGATAGACTGCTATTTACAATAGAGAGAATGGAGGGACCTAGAGTGTGAAAAACCTCCTTTAGTAGCCGAGGGGGGACCACATCGAAGGGGGAGCCAGATGGTTTCAGGTTGCACATGACCTGCTCTAGAGAGGACAGAGAGACTGGTTCAAAATGGTCACAAACAGCAACAGATTGAGGTGGGATGGATGGATCGTGAGATGGAGGAGAAATGAGAGCCCTGGTGGTTGCGATTTTATCTAAAAAGAAATGTTGGAAGTTCTCGCACAGATCAGTCGAGGCTTCCAGGGGTGATTGTTCGGTGAGGTGGAGAACAGAGTTTAGGGTGGAGAACAGAACTCGAGGATTGCGAGAGTTTGCAGCAATGATATCAGAGAAGTATTGTGATTTAGCAGTTTTCACTGCTTTCTGATATCGGCGCCAGCTCACTTTTACCATTTGAAAAGAGACCTGCAGTCTGTCTTTTTTCCATTTTCTCTCCGCCTTTCGGCATTGCTGCCTAACAGCTCTTGTCGTGTCATTCAGCCACGGTTCTGCCCTGAGTTTTGGTCTCCTAGATTTAATAGGAGCCACTTGATCCAGAACCTTTAAACAAGCAGAGTCAAACTGGTTTGTCAGCTCCTCAGTGGTGGAGAAAAACAATGGGGGCTGAATTAGGCCCTGTTTACACGGACACTGTGTGGGGGAAACAGAACTTTTGGGTATGTTAATTAGGTTGAAAGTTTTGCGTTGATATGGGCGAATTCTGTGGATACGACTCTCTCCCCCCCCACCCCTTGTCCTCATGACTTTACTGTAGTTACCAAACTGTTCGTATTTTAACGACCCGCGTGTCACACTGCACTATAACATACTAAATGTGCTATATATTAACAGTTTAACAATAATAAACAGTATTTATGTTAGTGTGGGAGATATTTAAATTTATCTGAGCTAAATGAAGCTATCTGGACTCGCATGCCTGAGGTAAACAGAGCAGACGAGGCAGCCTGTGTTCCTCTCTGGCTAAAAGTTCAGCTACTACAAGTTGTTGTCAACAAGTTAACAACAAGTTAAAGCTAGAATTTGGATAAGAGTCAACAGATTTGACACCAAGTGGGACCGCTTCATCTAACAAGCTGCACACCAGTTGCTGACTGGACCGGAACCGCGTCAACATGTCTGACTTTAGTCCGTGAGAATCAGCTGATTTCCAGCAGCGCTACAAGGTAAACAATGTTCTTAATAATGTTTCCTTGTGTTTAGTTCGATCACAGAACAACCAACTGAGGTTTTATTTTTATTTTTTTCCTGCGAGGTCGAAGCTGTTCCACGAAGCGGACCGGCGGTTCGGATGTGGGTCCAGTTTCCACCAGGATGAAAACAACAGAGTCCAGTTCATTAAAGTTCGGTTAACGTGTTTTTAAAAGTGTTCAATTTAATTCTCAGTGTTTGTGACATGAGTTTGTGGTGTTGAATAAACAAATAAATTAAAAATCAACCTGGTGTCTTCATTTTCAGCAGCATGTTAGGCATGACGTAACGAGTCCAGATAGCTTCATTTAGCTCAGATAAATTTAAATATCTCCCACGCTAACATAAATACTGTTTATTATTGTTAAACTGTTAATATATAGCACATTTAGTATGTTATAGTGCAGTGTGACACGCGGGTCGTTAAAATACGAACAGTTTGGTGGTGTTATTTCCGTCAATGCGCTGGACTCACCCGGCGACATCCACGACTCTGTGATGCAGAAAAAGTCCAAGTCTTGATCTTCAAAGTAATCCCCGAGAATGAACGTTTTGTTGCAAACAGATCGGGCGTTGACAACACAGAACTTGAAGTTATCCGAGCTAGCAGATGTGCTAGCAGCTGGTGGGGGAGCGCGCGTCCGCAGCTCGCTTCCCACAGAGAGCTGCTCCGGGCGCAGATCCCCGTTGTTTTCCTGGTCCGTGCACGCGGGAGACTGGCGATGAGAATCGAGACCATCAGCTGAAGACAGCAAGGCAGCACGCCGGGCTCTGAGCTTCACCAGCCGGCCAGCTCGTGAGCCGCGTTTCTTCCTCCGTGTCGATCGATTTCTCCGTGCAGGCTGGTGAGAAGAGCAGCGGAGGTAAGCGGGCATCTCGTCTCTGAGCAACGGGGGCAGAGGGGGTCTCCCCGAGGTACGCTCATACTGGCCCAAATCAGCGACATCCGCGGCAGCAAAACGTAAATCCAGAAGTTGCTTCCGATCATAAACCAGCAGTGTACTTATGTCTCCAATGAAGAACAAACAAAACACGAAAATTCCAAACACCCACAGGAGAGGTGGATACGCAGCCATGCTCATGGGCGCCATCTTGGAATCTCACAATGGCAGAGCGAGTGGAGTTATGGGTAGGAAACTTGAAACCCTGAGCAAGAGGTTTGGTATTGAGGCATTCACTTTGTGTCACAAAAGCCCACCTCCAAGAGAGGTGTGTGTTGGGCAGCTACATGAGTACCGTACCCAGCTTTGCCTAGGAAAGTGTTATCCAGTGGCAGGAAGCTGCCGAGAGACAGCAAGAAGTATGTTAAAATTAAATATAAACGTATAAATTACTAAATAATACACAAATTAGCCACTCCAGTGTATAAACCAATTAAGCCATGTAGTCTAAAGTTTGAGAAAAAAAGTAACGGCTTGTACACTGGCATTTGCGATGTTGACTTTTAATAATTTTAGTCGCTTGTTTTATCTGAGTGTATGTTTCCTCAACTTTTATTATGTGACTTTTATTTATTTTAATTATTTTATTACCTGATTGTGATTGTTTTGTTGTGTGTACAGCACTTTGGTCCTGTAGGTGTTTAAAGTGCTCTATAAATAAAGCTGGTATGGTATGGTATGGTATTTACGGTAAATTATTTTTGTTTTGTTTTGTGGTCTGTACCAAAGGGAAGAGAAACCATCCAGCCTTCTATCAGCTCAGAGCCCAAAACCCTCCCTCTCTGATAGTATGGGGGTCCATTATTATCGATGACATGGGCAGTTTACACATCTGTAAAGACACCATAAGACACCATAAATGAGGAAAAGTATCGGCACATATTAAAACATGTACTCTAATCCAGATGATGTCTGTTTTCAGTGAAGGCCTTGCATATTTCAGCAAAACAATGATAAACCACTTACTGCAGCCGTTATGAACAACATGGCTCACATCAAATTAAAAATTACCTGATTTTTTTCTAAAAATATTTTACTATTTCTTAAACCTTTGATATGCTTATTATGTTGCATTGTGACTTAATGTTTATGAGTTTGCAAACATATATTCTGTTTTTATTTACTCACACAAAATCCTAACTTTTTTGGATTTAGGGTTTTAATGAAACATTAGACATATATGTCATATATATAACATATATGTTAGCACTTTGAGATTTTTATTAATGAAAAGTGCGGTATAAATTGAATTTATTATTATTATTATTATATGTCAATTCCCAATGCATGTGATGAACTGGCTGCTAAATTGTGTAGCACACATGAGTGAATGGAGAAAGAAGGGTGACACATTCTCCTCACCTTAATACACTTTTATTATTTGTTTTTCACTTCTTAAAGAAGGTCACCAGCCAGTCAGTTTACTGACCAGCAACAATTTAGTTAATGTATTCACCCTTTAATAATCAGAACTTGCAGAACTCAAGTCACTGAAGTACAATCTGTTAATTACAGGGAGTCCCATAACAAATGAATATTCATTTAAATAAGGAGACCAAAACGGCCTTTGAATAAAGTCCAGTTGTTTCTGTATTGAACACCTTTTATTTTATTTCATCATGTCCTGGATGACTGAGAATCTTCACCAGCATGCCTTTGAAGTTTTATTACAAAAATAATCAAATGAAGAATCATCAACAACAATAAACAAATTGAACAGCACAAACAATAAACGATAATAAAATGGAGAATAACAAGTTTTAAAATGTAGTAATTACTAAAACAATAATGAACAATTTAAACACTAATTAATCAGTTATGGAGTCATACTTATATATCCAAAGCAAAATTAATTAATTGTGTAGGATTTATTTGCGGCTTTTATACACGCACAAATTTAGACGTTTTAATTATTGAAAAAAATTGTTTACTTTGGAGAAATGTTATTTAATGTGACCAGATCAAGTCATTTATTATTACTGCAAACCAGGAAATGATTGATCAAGGTGCTTAAGCATAACCAGATGTCAGCAAGTTTCAGCTCCTCACCGGGTCAGTTTGAGGGCTGGTTTCACTCGCCTATGTGGGGTTTTATTGGTGTATCATACCAGGATACCCCGCGAGGAAAGGACTAGCAGGGTCTGCCCAAGGTAAGTCACTGCGACTGCTTCAGGTTTTCTGTACAACAGAAAAGTAAAGTATGTTAAAACACAAATGTAAACATTTGTCAGACTGTAGCTGACTCTGAGTCCAAGGACAGTGAATGTGTGAAAACAAATTATTCAAGACAAAATGACTTTAAAGAAACAGTTTATGGTGAATCTGGAAGACAACACAAGAGTCAGAGGTCAAAGTCAGGGGAGCGCATCCTCATGCTACACTTGAAATGTTTATGTTTATGTTTATTAAATTAGTTAATTTTTTTTACAAAAGAAACAATACAAGACAATCCCATAAATGATAATGTACAAAATATAAAAAAAATGAAAGGTAGCAGAAAGAAGAATAAATCTTATTATATCTGCCCCTTTTTTCCAACAATCAGATTAAACAATAATAATCTTCAACCAACAGTACAAAATGACTAACTCTTTCTAATTTTCTAACTAATACAATACACATTACGCTATTTCATATATATTTTTTAACACATTCGTTTTGATCATTTTCTTAAATGTAAACATTGACTTGGCATTTTTAACTACATTCTCCAAGCCATTCCATAATCTAATTCCCTGGATTGAGGTAGAACGTCCCTTCAAACTAGTTCTGAATTGTGGTTTTACAAACATCTCTGTCCCCTTAAGATTATAACAACTTTGTCTTTTAACAAAATGCATTTGGATATTTAAAGGTAATGCATTATTTTGAGCCCTATACATAACTGATAAAATATTATAGTCTACCAAATCATGGAACTTCAATAACTTCAGTTGATAAAATAATGTACTTGATGGATGACGGTAATGTTTTCTAGTGATAATTCTTACAGCTCTTTTCTGTAATACAAAAATAGGCTTTGTGATTGTTTTACACGCATTCCCCCAAACATCAATACAATAGATTAAGTGTGGAACAATGATTGTGTTATACAACAAATACAGAGCTTTATCATTCAATAGGTCTCTGACTTTGTACAGTACTGCAATCGATTTAGCTATTTTTATTCTTACAGAATTTATGTGTTGTTTCCATGTCAGTTTGTCATCAATGATAACACCCAAAAACTTCACCTCACTCACTCTACAAATCTCAACACCCTCAATTTTGAGTGGAACATCAACAGTTTTCTTTTTATTACTGAATATTATGTAATTAGTTTTTTCTAAAATAAAATAAAATATAAACAACAACAAACAATGTTTTAAAAAACGAAACATAAACAGAGATAACAGAATATGAGTCGTCACACTTTATTCAAACTTTTTTTATCTTATTGTTTATGGGATTGTTTTGTATTGTACTTTTTTTATGAATACATTTTATATATATATAAAAAACTAAAGTTGGTTTGAAAAAGAAAAAAACATTAATTACTGACAGTCACATTGGTGTTTTTTACAGCAAAATATTAGTTTAATTTATGTATGATTCTCACAAAAAGTTAATATTTTATATGGGTTGCAGTGACAAGTTTTTAAAATGACGTTTATCATTATTCTATTTCTGGCAGATTATTCTTCATGAGTCTCACAGCACAGTCACATCAGATTACAGTCTGGGAGCCCAAACTGAGCCCAGCAGCTGAAATAACAGCTAAAATTTTGCAGGGCATGCACTTTCAAGCAAATCCTTAAAGTGTATCCATCAGTTACTGAGTTCTTCAAATGCACATTTTACTTATTTATTTTGCATATGACAGAATTGGGATTAAAAATATTCAGTTTTTTTTGCTGTAAGGGAGTAAGAAGGTACTAGAACTCTCTCAGACCCTTCTGAAGTGTTATGATGAAGAGAGCTTGAGGGTGCTTGAACGATTCACTCTACTCTACTAAATCATTCATTAAGGTTTACTCAATGCTGTATACATTCAATATGCTCAGAGATAGAGTTCAGACTCACACAAAACAAGCCTGGACTGAATAGAGCGCCAATCTTAACACAAGTCCAAACTGCAGAGATACATTAATAATGAAAAGCTTTAAACAAGGAGTTAAGGACCTTTTGATGCCTGGGTAGTAACCCAGGTTTATCAGTGACTGATTGAAACAAGTTGCTCTAATTTTTTATTAGCTACGTGCAAATCTTTTGGACAAGGCACTGGCAATGTGTTTAACTGTCTTGAAAGTGTACCAGTTTATCAGGCCCTCCAGCCATCCATCCATTTTATTCTGCTTTCTGGGGTCAGGTTGCAGGGGTAGCAGCCTAAGTAGGGAGGTCCAGACTTCCCTCTACCCAGCTACTTGGGCCATCTCATCTGGGAGAATCACAAGGCGTTCCCAGGCGAGCTGAGAAAAAAAGTCCCCTCCAGTATCTCCTGGGTCTTCCTTTGGGTCTCCTCCCGGTGGGACGTGTCCGCAACACCTCACCAGGGAGGTGTCCAGGAGGCATCCTAACCAGATGCTCGAGCCTCCTCAACTGGTTCCTCTCGACATGGCAAAGCAACAGCTCTACTCTGAGTCTCTCCCGGATGACTGAGCTTCTCACCCTATCTCTAATGCTGTGATCACACCGAACAGCTTTTCAGCAGCAGGAGCGTCCAGCTTACATGCAAAGTCAATGGGGGACGCGCTTCCAGCCACGTCTTGGCGTCGGGCGTCACGTCGCGTGCGTGTTGAGCGTGCTGGAAAGCGTTTTCCGTGCACGTGAACCGGCTTCAGCCTCCAAACCGCGCATTCAACATGCTGAAGATTTCGCGGTTCAAACTTTCAAACGCCGCTCAACTCTCCCTGATTGGTTGGTGTGTCAACCAATCAGGGAGAGTCGGGAGGAGAAGAGAGGAGGAGAAGAGAGGGGGAGAGTCCCTATGTGACGCGGAAACGAGGGGGCGCGCGCACTATGTGACGTATTGTTTGTGGGACACAGAAAAGACCCGCGAGGTCGTGTACTATGGAAGAGAAACTCATTGTAGCTGTGTGTTCGCGACAAGTCCTTCACGACCAGTCAAGTCTGCTCCACAGAGACGGAAATAAAAAGCTCCTCGCCTGGCGGAGTGCGCAGGACTCTGTGCGCAGGACTCTGTATACCGGTAAGCTCCTCCCACACACCCCGCAGCAGTTTCGCGTTCTGGCTTTCTGGTCCAAGTAGGTCCCGACACCAAGTGCGTCCACTTGCGTGCGTGACGAGCTTTTTGGAGGTTTAAACGCTGTTCGGTGTGACCACACCATTAGGGAGAGCCCAGACACCCTGTGGAGAAAACTCATTCCGGCTGCTTGTATCTGCAATCACGTTCATTTGGTCACAACCGAAAGCTCCTGACCATAGATGATAATAGGAACGTAGATCGACCGGTAAATTGAGAGCTTTGCCTTTTGACTCAGCTTTCTCTTCTCTATGACAGACTGGTACAACAACTGCTTCACTGCAGATGCCACACCTATCTGCCCAGCAATCTCTTGCTACATTTTTCCCCTCATCTGTGAACAAGACCCTGAGAGACTTAAACTCCTCCACTTGGGGCAAGACCTCCTCCCTGACCTGGAGAAGGTACTCTACCCTTTTCTGGCTCAAGACCATGCACTCTGATTCGGAGGAACTGATCCTCATTCCGGCCACACCACACTTGGCCACAAACCGCTCCAGTGAAAGCCATAGTTCACGACCTGATGAAGCCAACAGGAACACGTCATCTGCAAAAAGCAGAGAAGCGATCCAAAGACCACCAAAACAGATCCCCTCAACACCTTGGCTGCACCTAGAAATTATGTCTAGAAAAGTTATGAACAGAATCTGTGACAAAGGGCAACCTTGGCAGAGTCCAACACTCACCAGGAACGAGCTCAACTTACTGCCGGCATTGCAGACCAAGCTCTGACACCAGTCATACAGGGACCTAACAGCCCATATCAAAGGGTCTGGTACCCTATACTCCCAGAGTACCCCCCACAGGGTTCCCCAAGGGACATGGTCCAACGCCTTCTCCAAGTCCACAACGCACATGTAGATTGGTTAGGCAAACTTCCATGCACCCTCCAAGATCTTCTGAGGGTGTAGAGCTGGTCCATTGTTCCATGACCTGTAACACTGGACCAGGATGAAAACCACACTGCTCTTCCTAAATCCAAAGTTCAACTATCCAATGGACCCGCCTCTCCAGAACCCCTGAAAAGACCTTACCAGGGAGGCTCAAAAGTATGATCCCCTTGTAGTTGGAACACACTATGCGGCCCCCCTTTTTGAATAGGGGGCACACCACCTTGGTCTTCTAGTCCAGGGGAACTGCCCCTGATGTCCACGCAATATTGCAGAGTCGTGTAAGCTAGCACAACCCTACAACATCCAGAGCCTTAAGGAACTACGGGCGAATCTCATCCATCCCTGCCACCGTGGAGCTTTTTTAACCACCTCTGTGACCTCAGCACCAGAGATTGGAAAGCCCAAACCAAAGTCCCCTGACTCTGCATCCTCAGTGGAAGACGTGCTGGTGGGATTGAGGAGGTCTTCAAAGTACTCTGCCCACCGGCCCACGATGTCCTGAGTTGAGCTCAGCAGTTTAACCTGGCATGTTGAGTAACTTCCCCTATAGATGTGATTGATGGATCTGATGTAAAAAAAAAAAACAGATTTGTGCTGCTGTGCCTATGATTGTAGAGCACTGATGTTCATCAATTGGACTTTAAACAAATGGAAAAAGTCACCCACAGTCACTCAGGACGGCTTTCCCAGATGATCAGATTTCATCTCCTTAAAAGGAGTCATTAACACCCAGTGATGGAGAAATCATTTCACTCAGTGGTGAAAACAGCTTCTCATTGGCAATCATTAGTTTAGCACTCCATTATCAAGCCTCCATGGTGTGTGCTCGCTACCGGGCCTTACTCTGCTGGTGCTAAGTGAGAGTCAGGCCACTATCATCAAGGGCACAATGTGAAAATTGCTCCATAAAACAAAAGTAATACCCAATAAAACTAGAAAGCCACTGCCACTTATAACATAAAATAGAAATATTACCATGCAAGTGCATGGTAAACACGTTGTTATTCCTCAGATGTGATCCACACCCCAACCTTGTAATGCTGCTTTACCTTAAGACGCAGAGAGCTCATCTGTTTATTGAGATGACGAATGGGTCTTATAGATGAAATGCTACTCAATAAGGCCCATTTTCCAGTTATAGGTCCATCACACTGTAGCAGCAGGGGCGTAATTCAAAAAGAGCTGTTGAGATTAGAGGAAGAGCTGTGTGCTGTTTGTAACTTTATAGGTTCAGCAGAACCAGAAACAATCTGTCTTCATTGAAGCTCTGACTTGATGAGGCAACCTGAAAGGTAATTAAATTTGATATGTTGTCGGTGCTCCTTGGCCCAAGCTTTGAGTGCAATCTCAAACAGTAAAAAAAAATAAAAGATGTGTTGAGAAAAAGAGACATGTTTAAGTTATGGGCCGTCTTCTTATATTTTCTGCACTTTTTGATTTTTCTCTGTCACGTGTAACAACTTACAAATTCCATGAGAAGCAGATGTAATTCTCCATTAAAAACAGCTTCTCATTACAAACTTATTTACTGATGAATGTTTGATTTGATTTGATTTGATGTTTATTCATTCATTTTAAAAGAACAATACAAGACAATTTCATCAGATACAAGAATACAAGTAGGATAAAATGAAAGGAGCAGAAAGAAGATGAAATCTTATTATATCTGCCCCTTATTTCACAGTTTGTTCAACCAATGATAACCTTCAAACTACATCACAAAATGAATAATTCTACTTAATTTTACTAACTGTAATACACAAACTACATCACAAAATGAATAATTCTACTTAATTTTTCTAACTGTAATACACAAACTACATCATTCTAACTGTAATACACAAACTACATCAGAAAATGAATAATTCTACTTAATTTTTCTAACTGTAATACACAAACTACATCACAAAATGAATAATTCTATTTAATTTTTCTAACTGTAATACACAAACTACATCACAAAATGAATAATTCTACTTAATTTTTCTAACTGTAATACACAAACTACATCACAAAATGAATAACTCTACTTAATTTTTCTAACTGTAATACACAAACACACTAAGCTACATCATCAGTCAACATAAGTGTAATACACAAACACACTAAGTTACATCATATATAGTTTTTGAGCAAGTCCTTTTTGACCTTTTTCTTAAATGTATACATTGATTTTGCATTTTTAACATCACTCTCCAGAGCATTCCACAATCGAACTCCCTGAATTGAGGTAGACCGTCCCTTTAAGCTGGTTCTGAATTGTGGTTTGATGAATATCTCTGTCCCTTTGAGATTGTAATAACTTTGTCTTTTTATAAAATTTCTTTGGATATTTAAAGGTAATGTGTTATTATGAGCCCTATACATAACTGATAAAATACTATATTCTACCAATTCCTGGAATTTCAATAAATTTAGCTGAAGAAACAAGGTGTTTGATGGGTGACTGAAATGTTTTCTGGTGATTACTCTTACAGCTCTCTTTTGTAAAATAAAAACAGGCTTTGTAATTGTTTTGCACGCTTTTCCCCAAACCTCAATACAATAGATTAAATGTGGAACAATGATTGTGTTATACAACATATACAGAGCTTTATCAATTAAAAAATCCCTGACTTTATACAGTACTGCAATTGATCTAGCTATTTTTGTTTTAATGGAATTTACATGATGTTTCCATGTCAGTTTGTCATCAATGATAACACCCAGAAACTTCACTTCACTCACTTTACAGATCACAACATCTTCAATTTCAAATGGATCGTCAACAATTCTCTTTTTGTTACTGAATATCATGTAATTAGTTTTATCTAAATTCAAAGATAATTTGTTTAATTTAAACCAAGTTTGTATTTTTATAAATTCTGTTTTCATCATATCCAAAATCTGTTTTATGTCTTTACCCGAACAGAAAAATGTGGTGTCATCGGCAAAAAGAACACATTTAAGAAGTCCTGACACATTTACCAAGTCATTCACATATAAAATAAATAACTTTGGTCCAAGCACAGAGCCCTGAGGAACTCCACAAGTGATATCACGGAGGTCAGATCTAACATCATTTATTTGCACAAACTGTTTCCTATCTTTCAAATAGCTAGATACCCACTGTAATGCTGGTCCTCTAATACCATATTTATTTAGTTTTTCAAGGAGAATGGTGTGGTCAATGGTATCAAATGCTTTTTTTAGATCAACAAAAACACTAACACAGTACTGTTTATGATCGACAGCATTAGTTATTTGTTCCATTAAATCCATGAGAGCCATTGATGTAGAGTTTTTTCCTCTAAACCCATACTGACTGCTACTTAAAATATTTTGTTTATCAATAAATTGATCCAATCTGGTCACAAATAGTTTTTCTAGAATTTTTGAGAACTGTGGTAACAAGGATATTGGCCTATAATTATTGAATACACATTTATCACCATTTTTAAAAAGAGGAATTACCTTTGCTACTTTCATGTTATCTGGAAATATTCCTGTTGAAAAAGATAAATTGCATATATATGTAAACGGTTCAATAACATAACTCATTATATTTCTTTTACGAACATCATATCCATGTCCACCCAGTCTTTTGATCTCTTGTCTGAGAGATTTTTTACCATCCATCCATTTTCTTCCGCTTATCCGGGGTCGGGTCGCGGGGGTAGCAGCCTAAGTAGGGAGGCCCAGACTTCCCTCTCCCCAGCCACATGGAGCAGCTCCTCTGGGGGAATCCCAAGGCGTTCCCAGGCCAGCCGAGAGACATGGTCCCTCCAGTGTGTCCTGGGTCTTCCTCTGGGTCTCCTCCCGGTGGGACATTCCCAGAAAACCTCACCAGGGAGGCGTCCAGGAGGCATCCTAACCAGATGCCCGAGCCACCTCAACTGGCTCCTCTCGATTTTTTACCATTTTCATAATTTCCTCTTTGTTAGTTCCATTAAGAAAAATACTGTTGGTGCAGCTTTTAATTGAATGACACACATTATTATCTACTTTTGGTATTTTAGCTGCAAGGCTTGATCCAATATTTACAAAATATTGATTAAATTCATTTACGATATCATTCTCATCATGTATTTCTTTGTCATCTTTCACAAAATATTTTGCAATGTTCGTTTTCGCTTTATGACTTTTTAGAACATCATTTATAACTCGCCATGTTGTTTTAGTGTCACCATTACTCTTGTTTAATAAATCACTATAGTATTCTTTCTTGCATTTTCTTATAATCATTACCAATTTATTTTTATATTTTTTATATTTTTCTTCAGCTTGTTGTGTTCTCGTTTTTAAGAAACATGAATACAAGTAATTTTTTTACAAGCATTTCTCAACCCTTTAGTCATCCAAGGTTGGTCGACAATATTTCTTTTTCTACGATTTATTTGCACACAATTCTTTTCATACAGAGCTTCTAAAATATTCATAAATTCATCATATGATCTGTTAACATCATCAATATACACGTCCTTCCAGTTTTGCTTCTGTAAATCATCTTTTAATTGATCCATAGCTTTTTTTGATGTGTTTATTATTTTTTTCTTAATTGTAACTTCTTTTGTAATGTTTTGATCATTTCTGTAGATAGTGAAAACTGGTAAATGATCACTTAAATCAGTTGTTAAGATACCACCTGTCATATCCCCATTTGTTATATTTGTGAAAATGTTGTCAATTATCGTAGCACTATGAGTTGTAATTCTTGTTGGTTTTGATATTAACGGATAAAGATTTAAACTATACATTGAATTTAGAAATGTGCTGATGTTATTTGAATCTGTTTTATTTCCCAGGTCAATATTAAAGTCTCCACACAAGAAAACTTTTTTATTTAAACTCTTTTCCAATAGTTGTATGATTTTATCGGTGAATATTTCTATATTTGATCCTGGTGATCGATATACACAACTTATGGATATGTTTTTAGCATTTTCGTTTAATATTTCTATTGTTATTATTTCCATAAGATTGTCAACAATTATTGACATTTCATTAATTATTCTACACTTTATTTCATTTTTGACAAATAGAGCTACTCCACCACCTTTTTTATTGTTTCTGTTTAAATGATATAATTCATATCCTTCGATGTGAACATTATTTTTGTTTTCATCATTAAGCCATGTCTCTGACAGTGCTATTAATGTAAAAGTTCTGTTTAACTGTTTTAAATAATCTGTTATTTTGGATATATTTGCATTTATACTTCTACTATTGATGTGAATAATAGAGAGATCTCCATTTGTTATATTGATGTCATTAAACTGTTCTTCATTATAGTATTCACAGTCTTTTATAGCAGGATAAAAGTTTGCATCAACCACATCTTCAACATTGTATATTTTAAACTGAGTCTTCGTTTGTTGTTGTCATGTTTTAATGTATTTGTTTGTTTGTTCATTTTTGTCAATTTTTGTGTATGAACATGTGATAGTGATTGGTGATTTGTCATTTTTGAGCTCATCAAAATGTGTCTAAGTCTTTCAGATCTTTTATTATTTTAGCTTGAGAATTTTCATGTACTTTGATCCATATGTTTCCGTTTCTTGTCCACGTTTTTGTTATTTTTTTGCTCTTTTTCAACAACCTTGCTTTATGTGCAATGTTTGCGTTTTTTTAGTTAGGTGTTCATTCATGTAGACATTAGTGTTTATGAGTTTCTTTGACTGCATCATTACCAGTGTTGGGAATGTTACTTTAAAAAAGTAATTAATTATAGTTACTAGTTACTTCTCCCAAAAAGTAACTGAGTTAGTAACTGAATTACTCCCCTATAAAAGTAATTAGTTACCAGGGAAAGTAACTATTGTTTATTTGGTTGGTTTTAGTTTACCGGTAGATATATCTACGAATTTAAAGTAGAATTGCAAAGACAGGTACTTAACACAAAACTTTTAATACTTACAGCACTGCAACAGAACATGACTGGTTGACATTCAAGTTATTTTCTTCATTACAAAAATACAGTTTAACAAAATAATATTATGTACACACTGTGTACAAGTGTTTTCTTAGAAATAAAAGTAAACAGTTAAAATAAGTGTTTTTAACTCTGTAGTGAAAAATAAAATCAAACCCTCACACAACTGGTTCTTCAAGTATTTTCTTCAAGTATTTTCTTAAAAACAAAAGAACAATTTTAACAATATGAACAATATGAAGTACTTTTAAAACAGTACTGAAAATCTGAATTACCTGAACAAATCCAACATTAGCTACTAAACTATCCATGCATAGATGGATTCATTTATCCACTCAGTCAACCCAGTCATCTGCTGACCATCTTACCCCTTAAACCAGTGATTGTATCTTAGAAGTAGAAGACTTTCAAACTTCTGGTCAGAAAGTCTGTTCCTCTTTGGAGTGAAGACAAGTTTCCCTAAACTAAACAGTCTTTCCACAGGGGCACTAGATGGAGTGGCTGCATTGTATTTGAGTGAAATGTTCTTTACAAGTGGAACTCTATTAAGACTGTCCGTCCCTTGTGCTCCTGATTTGAAATAATCAGCAACTTGGCTTTCAGCAGAAGCAGAGGTGTCATCCTCATCCTCAAAGGAGAAGAACTCATTCTCCATGGCTGACTCAGTGCATGCTGGTGTGATGGTAGTACCTGTTTGCTGGTCTTCATTTTGAGCACTTTTCCGGCACTCTGCTAGCAGACTTGCCTTGGCCTTGTCCTTCCTGTCCTGCGTACGCAGCCAACGTAGTTTAAACCTGGGCAGAGTCACAGCAGCCAAGACGGCATTCTCACTTTCCAGCACCTCTGCAAATCTTGTTTTGATTGCCTGCAATGATATACAAAGTAAATATTATACTGACTATCCATACACACACACGCACACACACAACCACACACGCACACACACACACACACACACACACAGCATTACACATTGTAAGTTTACAAATATATTTAATTTTACATTGTATCTTTTCATTATGTATGAATGTATTTAAAAATAAATATTAGTTCTTACTGTAACAATTGCCTCTGGAAGGTCAACGAGGATTTGCAGACCACTCTTCAGGGCCAGGGTCTTCAACATCAATGTCTCCAGTGTGGGTAGGAGTGTGCCATGGAAACAGTTGTCTTCTCCCTGAAGTATGTCTAAGGCTACTGTTAGTGGCTTCATTACCATACAGTATTCCTTGAGGAACTGATGCTCCCGTTCTGTGATGGCTTTCAAAACAAACTTGGAAGAGATGGTGTTCAGTGCAACTATAGGGATCTCACAGATGCGAGCAAGGGCATCATAAAACGAGTTCCATCTTGTATACTGCAAGGGACTAGCAGCTTCCTTGTGATTACATCATGCTGCAATCATGGTGCAAAGAGAATAACCTTCACATGAATGTGAAGAAGACAAAGGAGATGATTGTGGACTTCAGAAGGAACAAACACACCCACACCCCACTGAACATAAGTGGATCTGCAGTGGAAGTGGTCTCCAGCTACAAATACTTGGGTGTACACTTGAATGATAACCTCAGCTGGAGCAACAACACCACCAGCCTGATCAAGAAAGGTCATCAGAGACTCTACTTCCTCAGACGGCTGAGACGAGCTGGTCTGAGCAGCCCAGTCCTCACCTCCTTCTACAGGTGTGCAGTGGAGAGCATCCTGTGCTCCAGCATCAACGTGTGGCATGGAGGCTGCACAGTTGCAGAGAGGAAAGCTCTACAGAGAGTGGTGAAGGCTGCACAGAAGTCTGTTGGAGTCAGTCTCCCCACCATCACAGACATTTACACCTCCAGATGCAGGAAAAGAGCCACCTGCATCATGAAAGACCTCACTCACCCAGCACACTCACTCTTTGCCCCACTCCCCTCAGGACGGAGGTTGAGGAGCATCAAATGTAGAACCACTAGACTGAGGAACAGCTTCTACCCTGAGGCTGTTAGACTCATGAATAAATAAACAATAAGAATAATCACTGCAAAATATCACATCATGCTGATGCTGATCTGTTTTCTTGTTGCTTAGCAGGTCGCTTTCGTAAATGAGCCCATGAGGTTCAAAAGATTTACCTGACTAAATAAAGGTTGAATGAAAGATGGGGAGTGGAGACTGTAGCAGCTCAGACTTAGCATTACTGTAATGCTTCAATACACCACACACACACACACACACACACACATCTGACGTCAATTATTTTTGAAACTGCAAAACAGCCAACACAATACCTGTGATGAGGGACTTGCAGTTCTCCAAGAAGTTGATTCTTGAACCACTGGTCAAAGTCCACATTGTCAAACAACTCATATGCTGCGAGACCCACTGCATTGTATACTGCAAGTGAAAAAAGGACAAGAAAAAAGAAACGTAGTTCAAGTTAAAAGTGAGTAAGATTGCATACTATCAGCTTTATTGAAAAAGAGTAACATAAGAGGCAAATTTTTATGGAGCATTTATGGTTGTACACAGGTGCATAAATTGCTCTCACTTGGCACAGAGGGAATAATACAAAATAAAACAGGCAGAGATGCAATAATAATATGTGAACAAAAAATAAAGAAGGTACATCTAACAAGGTTGAGTCAGGTCCTCTGGACAGATTCTTCTTTGTTGAAAAGTTTCATATTTTATCCAAAATGCTTTATCGGTCTGAGGAGCTGCAAGAAACCTGTCTTTTAAAAATGCACCTTTTCATAGTAACTACGGTTAATAACTGGTTGATCCACTATGAGAAGGTGCTATTTATAAAACCGAGTTTGTTGCAGCTCCTCAGACTAAAGAAGTATTTGGGATAAAAGATGAAATGTTTCAACAAAATAGAAATCGTACAGAGGACCGGACTCAACCTTGATAGATTTATCGACTTGAATTAATGAGAATGCATCAGGACATGAAGAAGGTACAAAAACAAAGTGGAAAATATTTTGCATTTTCAATTCAAAAAGTTTCAACTTGTGAGATGGTGTTAAAAGGGGAAAATTATTAAGAGCATAGATTATTTAATACAAGAAAAAAAAACAGTTTTCCATTGCTCCAATTTTACTTCCCAATAATAATCAAGCTTGACAGTGACAGTATTAGTCTTAAGGTTAAAAAGCTACTTTTATAGATAAATAAAACTGACGTGATTTCTAAAACTAAATGTGGCTACATTCTTTCTTATGAAATTTGAGATGGACGAATCCTCCCTTCCTTCAGTTCATATTCTGTTATTAAATTACATTACAACATTTTGACACAATTTTATTGCCCTGGAGATACATTTTAATTAATTCTTGCTCTATTTCATTGCCGCATTATTACAACTCTTGAATGAAATGTTCATATCTTTGCATTTATAGAAGTTCAAAAATAGCATCTGAAGTGCCTAATGGTCTGCTCGAATATACTTGCTCATTTTTAATGGACAATAGTAGGTAGTAGTAATAATAGAAAGAGGAAGACAGTGCTGTCTCTGCAGCTTTGAAAAATTATAAATTAAGAACTGATTAAAAAACTACAAGAAAAAATACACAATTGCACATCATCATGGATCTCTCCAATAAGAAACAGTCAAATCATCACTGCAATACAGGAAATTGTGAAATGAATTCATGTCACCAGTAGTGCCAAGGACTTCTTGGGCCACACATAATCTAAAAAATATTACATATTTATAAATCAAATAAAGATGTATTATGCTGGGAGCTGCAAATACTTCAGAAATAAAAAGGAATGTGGGACAAGGACAAGGGCAAAAGTCAGGGACAAGGATGTTTCTCCCTACAAACTCAACCTTCATAGTGATGCCCACGACACTCATTTATGAACCTTTGTGTCTATCTTACTTGGTTGCAGCATCCATCATGCTGACAAAAATCAGGTCTCAGAGACACATAACACCGCCAGGCAATGCACTCAAAACAACCTTTGTTGTTTCAGTAACAGAAGGTGACATGGTGTTTAAAAACACATCTAACTATAACACACATTACCAGCATCACAATGATGCCTCAAAGGTAATATAAACATGTAAATCCTATTCAAACATTTTAAAGCAGACTGTTGTAGCTTCATAAGCAATACAGTTGTTGTCTACTGTGTGTGAGATATTACTAATGTCTTAACAAGACAAACTGCAGGGTGAATAATTTGTCTTGCATCTTTTTATCTTACTGATGAAAATAAGGTGTATTTCTTTGTAATTTTTTATATCCTTAACATCTGGTTGGTTTTTTTGGCTTTCTTCCAATAGAAAGTATGCCTGGACCTGCCATTCTGTGTTCGTTTGTTTCTTTTTCCTGTTCAGTGTCCTTTGATACACCCAGATGGAGCAGTGGGCAGCTTTGTAAGTGCCCAGGGAGCAATTAGGGATTAGGTATCTTGCTCAGAGACACCACGACATGAGTGAAAGGCTGGGAGTCGAACCGCAACTTTCTGGTCCCAAGTCGGCTGCCCTATCTCTACCCCATCTCGGCCCCCCTAACAGTCTCCACTCCGTCTCTGTATGCGCAGTTTGGCTACAAATTTATCATGAAGAAAGTGCAACACTTTTCAGCAGACAGCCTCCTCCATACACAATGTCTGCACAATCTCCATCCAGGAGTTTTTGGCCATTTGACTAATTTAGTGTTTGAAGTGTCGTACAGCTGAATGACCGAGCGCATTTCTGCATTGACGAACATGCCCACAAACTTCTGACCAACAATACTTGGTGCACATGCCTGTCAGAAAATGTTCGGCCACGGCTTTGTGTCGAAAAAGGGTGGGCGAAGCTGCTTTGGGAACAAAATGACACGATTTTCATCACGCCACTACGTCAAGGAGAGGCGGTTCCCTTTCAGTCTGGTCTCTCGGTGCAACATACTTGCTATGGGAATTGCGCCCCCACGCGATTACCTGAAGGAATATACTCACGCCTTTATGGCAGGGGCGCCAACGCCGCGCCAGAGGCCCCGCCCTCTGGGTACCTAAGCGGCTGACGCCCATCCATCTTTCTCTTTTTTGCCCTTCACCTCGCTAAACCTGAACTACCTCTTCGCGGGACTTCTCTGTTGCTTCATCGCTCAACTTGAGGTGAGCTTGCTCCCTGCACAGAGCGCACAGAGAATTACAGTATTTTCTGGTGTATAGGTCGCACCTGTGTATAGGTCGCATTGTTCAATTATCACCAATAGATTGGAAAAATCCCTAGATAGGTCGCACTGGTGTATAGGTCGCACCTATGTTTAGCTCTGCTGCAAATGTCTGCCACAGGAGCGCACAGCAAGGCTTTTAAGAAGATTAACACTTAAAAACAATTATTTGTTTGATAAAAATTATAGCAAATATATATCTGAGCTGAACTTTTCCTTAATAAATGAACGTAATTGTGAAATGAGCTGGATTTAAAAATTTGTTTCACGAAAGTGATAAGCCATATATAGGTCGCACCTGAGTATAGGTCGCAGGCCTTGAAAAAAACATAAAAAGTGCGACCTATACACCGGAAAATACGGTATTCCTGCATATTTCTGGACTAGCGGAAGCTAGTCCGGCACATTTTCTCTTAATCCCAAAGTATTTTCTTCTCCTCTCTCTACAGATTGCTTTGCTCAACAGCGCTAACTACACCACAAGAAAAAGCTACCTAGTTAACTCCTAGCGAGCTAGCAAGCGAAAGCGACACGACGGAGGAGACATTTCAAGGAAAAAGAAAAAGGATTCTGGAAGGACTCGCTCGCCTTATCTCGGACATGCCTCCGGAGAAAGGAAAGCGAAAGACAAGACTTCCAAGGAAAACCAGTGGGATGGCGAGCCCAACTTCGCACGCCTGTCCCAGCGGATGCGGTTTCTCCCTCGCGGCGACGGACACCCATGAGGCCTGTCCAGTCTGCCTGGGAATGCTACACGCAAAAACAGCGCTGGATGTGCACGACTTTTGCCCACACTACAGCCTGATGCTGGATGTGGTGCTGCGGCACCGGGTTGACCTCGTCGCCAAAGCCATGGGCGCTTCAGCAGTACCAGCGGATGCGGATACCACGGAGCCTCTCACTCCCACGCCGGAGCTCGAGAACATGGCTCTACACGACAGCACACGAGTCGAATGGGGCGACAACCCTGACGTGCTGGCTCCTATGGTGGACTTAACAGTCGAGTTTGACACCCGAGGCATGATGAACGAGGACGAGATCTCGATTTCAGCTTCGGGTGAATTTTCAGCGGAGGACGCAAACGTCGAACTAGAGGATCAGGGTGAAGATCTCTCCCAGACCCCGGTACCTGTGCTCCCAGAAACCGACTTTTCCATCCCTGCTCTGTTCGACTTGTGCCAAGAGCAACGGACGCGTTGCACATCCCATGGCCCGAGCCTCCGCCTCGCCAACAGGTCACGAGGCTGGAAGGAAACTATTTTTACTCAAAGCAGCAGGCCGCCACGAGGCAAAGGATGCCCGTGTTCCCGGACTTCCTCCCAAAACTAACTCGCACCTTGCCTTAGCCAAGAGCCCCCATGCTCCTTACCCTCTCACAGTTCCTCGACGTCGACGGGATGGATGAGGTGGGAATAGCTAACATGCCTCAGATTGAGGACACACTAGCGTCTCACCTGGCTCCTAAGTCATCCGGGACAAAACCAACTCTCCCCAGCAAGGCTTGTCGAGCTTCATCATCTCTACTCGAGAAGGGCTACAGAGCTCAGGGACTCGCGGCGCGCGCACCATGAACGCGTCCGCGTTGATGCAGGCTTACCTAGCGGAAAAGATGCAACAGTTGCAGGTAACGACGGACAAGCAGGCTGCCGCCGACTTGCTGGATGAAGCCCGCAGGGCAACAGACTTTATACTCCGCATGATGGGGACAGCCGCTGTTGCTCAAGGCAGAGGTATGGCGGAAGTGGTCATCGCGATTCGCCACCTGTGGATGACTTTAACGGATCTCCCTGAGGGACAAAAGGTGCCTTTTCTCCACCACTCGATGGAGCAGACGGGATTATTTGGTAAAGCTTTGGAGCAAATTCAGACCAAGCTGGACCAAAGGCGCAGACAGGCCGAAGCTTTCCGGGTAGGCATTCCCCAGAGAAACTTTGACCCCCCAAGGGAGTCTGCTGGATGTAGACCTGCGTAGCCTCGACACCGCTCGGCAACGCGTGCCCCACCGCAGAAGCGGCCAGCATAGGAGGAGGAGCCCCGGCAGAGACCCCCGCCAGGCCAACCTCGCACCGAGAACGCATAGAGCAAAAACAGGTTTGTTCCCCGCCAGGCGGTCAGACACAGGGCCTCCTCGGCAAACCGGGACACAAGACAGAAACGTGCCTGATGAACCAGGTCCACGTTCCCACATTACACGATCACCCGTCCACGTGGTACTGGGAATGATCCCTTCATGTCCAGACTTTATTTGTAACACGGTACAAAAAGCTGGTAAATCTATCGCATGCACAAATCATGCTCTCCCTGCTGTGAGTGACATAGAATCATGTACGTCATTGCACATAAGCACGAATAAAGCTCATAAAACAGCCCCTCTCTGTTTTATTGACTCTCAAAAAAAACAAAAAAAACAACACACAAATAACTTCAGCAGAACAGGTCCCTCTGGCCTGCCAGCCGTCATAAAGGGAGGGGGCCCTTCCCCCCCCTCCCTCACGGCCCATGGGGTATTAGCCTAATCAATAAACCCCAGCAGGGTGCCTCTGATTCGTCTGCAGTAAACAGACACAGAGGCGTCTGCAAGCACCCCCACACCCCTCACGGAGACAGGTGAGGAGGGTCACGTGCTCAAGCTCCCGCTCCATTGTGAATAACGGGGCAGCCAATACACTAACCAGGCAAACACGTGACATGTCCGCACCTCAGGGAGGCATGCCGACAGAATCTAACGATGGGGGGGCCACGTCAGATGCCCACAGGCAGCCACAACCTTCACACCTTCACAGTAGCAATTGTGTTCAAGCTGTTGTGCATGTAAACAAATCAGAGTTGAATCAGATCTCTCTTCCTGTTTTTCGAAGGGGACTGGGCTCTCCATCACCAAATAATCTAAAGTCTGCCAAACTAAAAGAAGCATCTCCACGTTCTCAAGTTGCAGCTGCTCCTTTATTATTAATGAGGGACAAGCAATGTCCAAGCAGTGATCAGACAGCACGTGACTTTCTTCTCTGTGCTGATCCAGATCTGCTCTCAAACAAAATTCTCCCAACGGGTGAAACACAGACCCCGGTCGGTTTGCCTGGTTCCGACGCTCTGTTAAAGCCAAAGGCCAGTAAATTGGAACATTCCAGAAAACGGATTGGAGTCAGGAGATCTGCTCGTTTACAAAACTCGCAGTCTCCCAGTCCCATGACCCCAAACTTGGAGGGGGAAAATAGACTTTCTGCTCCAATTCTGTCTAATAAGGATGACAGGTTGCATCTGCCCTTGATTACCCTCGATCAGAGCAGCCTGGTAGCACATCGGCAAGGAGGCCCTCTTCCCAACTTGGTGGACCCCCAGGGGTTCAAAGCCTCCAGGGCCCTTGGAGGAGAATTGGATGCACCAACTGCTCTTCTTCAGGGCCAAACTATGTCACCAGAAAAGGCAGTCCAGTTGCTTAGGCCAGGAACTGTCAAAAATTTCAGCTTGTTGTAGTGCTGGACGATAATTCAATAACGATAAATATCGCAATATACTTTTATTCAATAACGATGAAATGAAGTTTAAGCATATTTTCGATATTTCGATAGGATTTTACAACGTTTCACTGACGTTTTTCTGTTTCTGTTCGGGTTGGAGCGGCTGCTTCAACAACCCGCCCGGACAGAAAAAGCTGTGACACAAAACGTGCGTGGTGACGTCGTTGTTACGCAGCGCTCAGTCCAGCAGCAGGCGTTAGCGGTAGCAGGCTAAAAGCTAAGCTAGTCTCCAAAGCGCGTTAAGTTTTCGCTTCAAAACGAGTCAAACGAGTGCTCATGACCGTCAGAATGTGACTGAACAAAGTTTCACAAGCGAAGAGAAAGCAGACGACATCACTGATGAGAGGAAAGACTAATTCGTAGGTGTGGACGTAGTTCGGTTTTGTTAAACTGCAGGTCTCATCTGCAGCGAGTCTTACTCGGTTTCTTTATTTTGCAAAACGTGACAAAGTCGTTCTAACTAGCGGTGGGAACATCTATTCTAACTTGTTTAATCTGAAGAGTTTCCACTCGATAGAATATGATGAGAGTCAGAAGATGAAGAACAATAAAGTTTGAGCCAACGTTTCCCTGAAACTACGACGTAAACAAACAGCCCCAGCAGCGCTGCATGTTTTTTAAATTCAAAATAAAACAAATTCATCAGAAGAAAAAAAAACACTGAATGAAAATGTGCAGAAAGACGAAAATAGTGTTTTAATATCTGCCCCTTGTTTAAAAAATACAAAATAACTACAAACAAACAACAACCTTCACTTCACCTGCACCACACCTTCCCAACAACTTTGATTTAATCATATTTTAAAACATATAAATAGTTTTAGAAATGTTTATGGTGATATCAAGTCAACACAATCCTGTTTCCTGATTTACAACTCAGCTCCTTCAAACTAGTCCTAAATGGAGGTTTTACAAACATTTACATTCCCTTCAGGGTTTAATAACTTTAAACAAATTTTAATTGAATATTTGGGGGGTAATTTTTTTTCAGTTTTATACATGACTTGTAAAATACTATGTTCAACCAAATCATAAAATTTTAATAATTTAAACTGATGAAATATTTGTTGGGTGACCATAGCACTTCCTACTAATAATTCTTATAGCTCTTTAAAAACAAAACAAAAAAACAGGGTTTGTAATAGTTTTACATGCTTTTCCCCAAACTTCAATACAACAGATTAAATAACAATCAATACATTCAAAACTTTGTCATTCAAAAACTATTTTACTTTATACAGTAATGCAATTGATTTTGTTATTTTTATTCTTAAGTAATTTCCATGAGATTTCTATGTCAGCTTCTTATAAATAACAACACCCAAAAGTTTTATTTAATTAACTATGAATTTCAATGCTGTAAATTTTAAAGATGTTTAAAGTTAAAACTATTAATATTGACACAGTTGAGAATTTTATGGCAAGAAAGTTCATGCTCAATAATCCACGTACCAAATCCAATAATTTTCAGTCGGGTCATCTGGACAGTTTCTTTTTATAGAAATTGGATGGAGGATGGAGGGTGAAACGTTTCTATAAAAAAGAAAGTGTCCAGATGACCCGACTGAGAATTATTGGGTTGAGAAGTTTATGTTTATTTGATGGTGATTTCCATCTTTTTGGAGGCTAAATACAAATACAAGGAGAACATTAATTTATTTGTATAGTTTATAGTTTTTTTAGGCTTTTATATTGTTTATATCAATATCGAATTATATCGTTATCGACCAAACATAAGAACTATATCGTGATAAAAATTTTGGCCATATCGTCCAACCCTAGCTTGTTGACAGAAAAGAACAAGTTGATGGCGTCAGGCCTGCCGAAAAATGTGGTAAAAACGATACAAAATGCCCGTGCTGTGTCAACACAGTCTCTATACGCACAGAAGTGGCGTATTTTTGAAGCCTGGTGCTCAGAAAGAAATATTTCTTATGCATGCGACTTGGCTCAGCTCCTGACCTTCCTTCAGGACTTACTGGAAAAAGGTTGTTCTTACTCAACAATTAAAGTTTTCCTATCAGCTATTTCAGCCTGTTACGAAGGTTGGGGACACAGGACACCTGGAGCGCATCCAATCATAATAAGATTTATGAAGGGTATGCTTCGGAATAAACCACCCAGCAGAATTCTGACCCCTGGTTGGGATCTTGAATCCCAACCAGGGGTCAGAATCCCCCCTTGTTCTACTGGGGGACTTCAACGCTCACGTGGGAAATGACAGTGAGACCTGGAGGGATGTGGTTGGAAGGAACAGCCCTCCTGATCTGAACCCGAGTGGTGTTCTGTTGTTGGACTTCTGTGCTCGTCTTGGATTGTCAATAACGAACACCATGTTCGGGCATAAGGGTGTACATATGTGCTCTTGGCACCAGGACACCCTAGGTCGTAGTTCGATGATCGACTTTGTTGTTGTCTCATCTGATCTGCGGCCGCATGTCCTGGACACTCGGGTGAAGAGAGGGGCGGAGCTGTCCACTGACCACTACCTGGTGGTGAGTTGGCTCCGATGGTGGGGGAGGATGCCGGTCAGACCTGGCAGACCCAAACGTATTGTGAGGGTCTGTTGGGAACGTCTGGCAGAGTCTCCCGTAAGACGGAGCTTTAACTCCCACCTCCGGGAGAGCTTTGAACACGTTCCGAGGGAGGCGGGGGACATTGAGTCCGAGTGGGCCATGTTCCGCGCCTCTATTGTCGAGGCAGCTTATCAGAGTTGTGGCCGCAAGGTTGTTGGTGCCTGTCGTGGTGGCAACCCTCGAACCCGGTGGTGGACACCGGCGGTGAGGGATGCTGTCATGCTGAAGAAGGAGTCCTATTGGGCCTTTTTGGCCTGTGGGACCCCGGAAGCAGCAGATAGGTACCGACAGTCCAAGCGGCATGCGGCTCGGGTGGTTGCTGAGGCAAAAACTCGGGCGTGGGAGGAGTTCGGAGAGGCCATGGAGAATGACTTCCGTACGGCTTCGAGGCGATTCTGGTCCACCATCCGGCGTCTCAGGGGGGGAAAGCGGTACGCGACCAACACCATTTATGGTGGGGATGGCGTGCTGTTGACCTCAACTCGGGATGTTGTGAGTCGGTGGGCGGAATACTTCGAAGACCTCCTCAATCCTACTGGCACGTCTTCCACTGAGGAAGCGGAGCCTGGGGACTTTGGGTCGGGCTCTCCAATCTCTGGTGCTGAGGTCACCGAGGTGGTTAAAAAGCTCCGCGGTGGCAGGGCTCCGGGGGTGGATGAGATTCGTCCTGAGTTCCTTAGGGCTCTGGATGTTGTGGGGTTGTGTTGGCTTACGCGACTCTGCAATATCGCGTGGACATCGGGGGCAGTTCCCTTGGATTGGCAGACTGGGGTGGTGGTTCCCCTATTCAAAAAGGGGGACCGTAGGGTGTGTTCCAACTATAGGGGGATCACACTCTTAAGCCTCCCTGGTAAGGTCTATTCAGGGGTTCTGGAGAGGAGGGTCCGTCGGATAGTCGAACCTCGGATTCAGGAGGAGCAGTGTGGTTTTCGTGCTGGTCGTGGAACACTGGACCAGCTCTACACCCTTAGCAGGGTCCTGGAGGGTGCGTGGGAGTTTGCCCAACCAGTTTACATGTACTTTGTGGACTTGGAAAAGGCATTCGACCGTGTCCCTCGGGGGGTTCTGTGGGCGGCACTCCGGGAGTATGAGGTACCAGGCCCATTGATATGGGTTGTTAGGTCCCTGTACGACCAGTGTCAGAGCTTGGTCCACATTGCCGGCAGTAAGTCAGGCTCGTTTCCAGTGAGAGTTGGACTCCACCAAGGTTGCCCTTTGTCACCGATTCTGTTCATAACTTTTATGGACAGAATTTCTAGGCGCAGCCAAGGTGTTGAGAGGATCCGTTTTGGTGGCCTTAGAATCGCTTCTCTGTTTTTTGCAGATGATGTGGTCCTATTGGCTTCATCAGATCGTGATCTACAGCTTTCGCTGGAGCGGTTTGCAGCCGAGTGTGATGCGGCCGGGATGAGGATCAGTTCCTCCAAATCCGAGGCCATGGTCTTGAGCCGGAAAAGGGTAGCATGCCCTCTCCGGGTCGGGGAGGAGGTCCTGCCCCAAGTGGAGGAGTTTAAGTATCTCGGGGTCTTGTTCACGAATGAGGGAAAACTGGAGCGTGAGATCGATAGGCGGATAGGTGCAGCGTCCGCAGTGAAGCGGGCGCTGTACCGGTCTGTCGTGGTGAAGAGAGAGCTGAGTCGAAAGGCAAAGCTCTCAATTTACCGATCGATCTACGTTCCCACCCTCATCTATGGTCATGAGCTTTGGGTTGTGACCGAAAGAACGAGATCTCGGATACAAGCGGCTGAAATGAGTTTTCTCCGCAGGGTGTCTGGACTCTCCCTTAGAGATAGGGTGAGAAGCTCAGTCATCCGGGAGGGACTCGGAGTAGAGCCGCTGCTTCTCCACATCGAGAGGAGCCAGTTGAGGTGGCTCGGGCATCTGGTTAGGATGCCTCCTGGACGCCTCCCTGGTGAGGTGTTCCGGGCATGTCCCACCGGGAGGAGACCCAGAGGAAGACCCAGGACACGCTGGAGGGACTATGTTTCTCGGCTGGCCTGGGAACGCCTTGGGATTCCCCCAGAGGAGCTGCTCCAAGTGGCTGGGGAGAGGGAAGTCTGGGCCTCCCTACTTAGGCTGCTACCCCCGCGACCCGACCCCGGATAAGCGGACGAAAATGGATGGATGGATGGATGGTTGGGATCTTGGCCTGGTCTTGGGGGCTCTCTGTGACCCCCCATTCGAGCCACTGAGCAAGGTTAAGATAGATTTGTTATCTTATAAAACCGCTCTACTCCTGGCGCTTTGCTCGGCGAAACGCGTGGGTGACCTCCATGCATTGTCTGTACATCCAATGTGTACCAGATTCGCCCCTGACGGGTCAAAGGTCACCTTAAGGCCTAATCCCGCATACACTCCCAAGGTCTTGACTTTGAACCACAGGAGTCTAGACTTTGATCTCTCCTCCTTCCCACCTGCTCCTGTCCTCACTCAGGAACAGGAAAGGCTGAAGGCTCTCTGCCCCGTGAGAGCTTTACGCACTTACATGCAGAGAACAGCCGAATGGAGAAAAACAAATCAACTGTTCGTCTGCTTTGCAGCACCTGCTACCGGAAAGGCCCTATCAAAACAACGCCTTTCACATTGGGTGACTGAGGCCATTAAAAGGGCGTACAGTAGCAAAGGTCAACAGGTGCCCTCTGGGGTGCACGCTCACTCCACTCGGGGCTTGGCCACTTCCTGGTCATTGTTCAAGGGTGTACCAGTTGCAGACATCTGCGCTGCTGCGAACTGGAGCTCATTAAACACTTTTGCAAAGCATTACAGTTTGGATGTTACTGCGTGTGACGTCACTCAGGCTGTCCTTTCTAACACACAGTAGAAAGTAGCCTTGAGATGCCTGCTGGTCAAGGGCAGACGTTCACTCTAGCATGCATTTTACTGAGCATTTCAAGGGCGTGAATGGATTACGTTCCCATAGCAAGTATGTTGCACCGAGAGACCAGACTGAAAGGGAACTGAAAGTTATGCACCATAACTCATGTTCCCTGAAGGAAGGGAACGAGGTGCAACATATCTGGCCCTTTCAATGCTGAAAGCTCGGTGAAGTGCAATTTTGGAGAAAGATGGATGGGCGTCAGCCGCTTAAGTACCCAGAGGGCGGGGCCTCTGGCGCGGCGTTGACGCCCCTGCCGTAAAGGCGTGAGTATATTCCTTCAGGTAATCGCGCGGGGGCGCAATTCCCATAGCAAGTATGCTGCACCTCGTTCCCTTCCTTCAGGGAACATGAATTATGGTGCATAACTTTCAGTTTTGCGGCTTCAGATGGAGTATTCCAGGCCCTCAAGTCTCATCTGTCACATGTTGGCAATTCATCAATAAAAAACAAAAAAACTGGAGATTTTTTTTTTTACAATGGGCATGGTATAAAAGCTCACAGGTGTCGCAGCTGCCTTTGCAAATATTTTTTTCTTTTTTTACTTATTTTATTTTTCAAAAATTTAATTAATAAACATTCATTCAACCTTTGTCTATATTAAGTGCATGTTGGGCTCCTGAACCCTCTTCATCACAGCACAGTTTCATCATGCCAATGGAGCTTACAGCTTTAATAACTTGGGAGATATTTCTACAAGTATCCAGGTTCAGTGGCCCTCTTAGCACACAATGATTCATGTGTGTATGCCATAAATCGTAAGAAGTGGCAGCCTGGGCATGCAAAAAAGAGTTATGGACAGCAAAAAAAAGGTAGAAAGGAGAATAGAAGTAATGGGGGAGGGGGGGAGACATAAATATGAGAGAATGATTGAGTGGTTCAGCAACATTGTTACTAGAATAGAGTTAATTATGCAAATGCAAAAAAGGACAATCTAAACATTAGACCAAATTTTTTTAAGTTGAAATTCTGGCTTCACAGGCAAGGCGAAAGTGACTCTTGTTCATGCTGACCCAAGAAACCGCAGTTTCGCAACTGAGGCATTAGTCATTTTGCCCTAAGTGTAGCAGGAGGTTAATCAGTTGAAATATCATGTATTGTTTACAATTAAAACATATAAAACGGGCATTTTTTTAAATTATTTAGGAAAAAATATTCATATTCTTTTTCGAAGTTATCAAGATCAACTCCTGAACCTCAAACTGTAGATAAATCTTTGACTGACCTGCATCCTTCATTAGCAACTGAACACGGTCCTCCACATCGGTTGGACCTGCAAACATACATTTGATGCAGTTTAAATGACAAGATAACTAGATAACAATGTAAGCCATATACTTCTTTATTTAAAAAAAAAAACTGTTTTATGACAACAAATGATACGTAGAATGTAATGGATCCTGTTCCAACATCAAATGACAGCTAAACTTAAAGAGGTCTTGACCCCACAGTACTGTATTAATTGTGCTCAAGTAATTTTACCAGAGTGTTCTCTCTTTCCATTAGTCTGTGCTCTGTAAGACTTCACAAATCAATAGATGCTTTCTTTCAATTATAGAATTACTAAATCTGGCTTTTTTGCCTCTTATTCTAGCAGAACCAATTTCCACTTTGTCACTAGAAAAGGGAAGTAGATTGAAAGAAAAGTGCAGAAGCAGGCCCCTGTGATCAACCCATGTGAGCAATGGCACCATTAATTCAGCAACAGGGCAGAAGCTTCACACAACTTCCCTCAGGAGACCAGAAGCCATGTAACAAATGTGTGTATTTGACTGGGTGACTAGAGAAATGAGAAGAGGATGTGCAGGTAATCACCAGGGAACTTCACAGTACTGTCAAGACTATACTGTAGATTACATGTCACTGATAGCAGTAACTTACTTTCAGCAATGTGGAAAAAGGGAACACGTTTTGTGATTTCCTGATGTATAAAGTGCATCTTATTTACTCAGACTCAAAACTATATTACTGTACATACTAGAAGATTTTCCGGTCAAATATTAATAGTAAAGTGACCTATTACCATTAATTGACTTTAAGGCTTCCTGTGCAAGCAAGATAAGACAATTACCGGTATCTGTAAAGCATATTTTGAAAACAAGTCATTTAATATTGGATCATTTTCCTCAATAAATAATTGACCAAAAATGTTTCTCATTTATTTAACTGGGTTCCTTTTTATCTACTTTTAGGACGTGTGAAAATCTGATGATGTTTTAGGTCATACTTATGCAGAAATATAGAAAATTATAAAAGGTTCACAAACTTTCAAGCACTACTGTAGGTCATCTGTCATTTTTCTTTTTTATATTTACTGTAATTTCTGGACTATTAAGCACACCTGAATATATAAGCTGTGCATATTAGATATAAAACGAAAATAAATTTTTTGCAGAAATAGGCCGCACTTGTCTGTAAGTTGCGGGTGTTCACGTTGTAACATGAGATATTTACACAGAAATACTTTGTATACCGGTATATATTTTTTACTTATAATAAAATAAATAAATAAAATATAATAAATACATACTGGTAATACGCACATATACAGTAAATGTTTTTTTTTTCCTGAACAGTGCCTGTAACACGGCTGATAATTTTTTTTTTAAATAAAGTAGTCTACAAGGAAGTCATTGATCACTACCCCACAAGAGAGAGGTGTATTGGGCAGCTATGTGAGCACCTGGGTATGAAGAAGCTAAATGTTTTGGTGACATGAAGCTCATTAACCCATCAAAAAAAAAATCCATAAATTAGCTTCAGCATTGTATAAGCCACGGTGTTCAAAGCGTGTGAAAATCGGCAGTTTATAGTCCAGAAATGACGGTAGTTTGCAAAAAGCCAGCTTTCTTGGGATATTTTAAATTGGTCTAGATCAATAGCTCTTCAGGCTTTCTGGTGGAATTTTAAGCTTTTATTTGGACTCTGGCTATCTTTAATTTATTTTTCTGTCCAATATTTGACCATTTTTTGAATAGTTATGTGTGTGGGTGTGTGCGCGTGCGTGCATGCATGAGTGTGTGCGTTAAGTCCCTGAACTCTGACCTATGAATCATTGAAATAATGTGTAGCAAACAAGAATGGTTTAAAATGCTTGCACGTCACTCTTGATACTTGTTTTGAAAATCTCTCGGTATTGCACCACAAACGACACACAAACTGAAAATGATTTATTGAGTAAAGAAGTGCATTTCCGAGCCAGAGTACCACGTTAACTTTCACTATTTTTGTAGAATAAGAAAAGTATTTGCATTCACTCAAAAAGTAAATTTAAAAAAAATTGTCTGTTGAGCAGCTAACAGATGGGTGAATAGTTCACTGACCTTGTAGATTCTGAACCATGTCCAGTAGAACTGGTGTCAGGGTCTGGCTGTAGTTGTGGAAGATATCCAGGAACAATACCTCTGTACAAGGCTAAATAAAGTAATACAGCAGAAAAACAAAACAATTAATTGGCATTCATTAACACAACTCTCCATAAGCCTCACTGCTACCTGTGGTTTTGTTTTCTACTGAGAGTTGGTAAGTACTGTAGTTGCATGAATAGGTGACATCAGGGCAAGGAAGAAAGTAAAACTAGTGTAGGGAAAAACAATGTGTTCTCTGTTAAATAAAAAAAGACTTCCATAATAAAAAAGGTCAACATTAATTTGTCTGGGGAACATTGTTTCTGTTGTTTTGGTTTAATAGAGACAAAGCCCAGTCCCAATCATTGATTTATTGGTTTAAATGTCACACAAAAATATTAGAACAGATCTAAGATTTCTGGCATGATTTGGGTCGCTTTGGGAAAATGTAACATGTAAATAAAAAGCTTTGACATGAGATGACATAAGATTCTCATACCACAAACTAGTATCAGGTCACTGCTGCTTATCCAGCTATAAAAAGAAGAAAAAGATAAAGTATCTAATCTACATAGACTGATGATAATAAGAACAGTGGCAGGTCATCTTTCAATCAACTGCTGGAAATAGTGACCACGTAACAAGTCCAAAAGGGCTGACACTTGATCTAGGAACCCTCCTCAGCACGACAGAATTCTGATAGAAGGTCCAACCTCATAAAAGTTATCTTCACTAACCGCTAATTCGCCAACTAAAAAAAATTAGCTTTGCTAACGCTAAACCACCAAGCAGATTTAGAAAATTATTGGACGCTAATGCTAAATCACTAAATTGTATCATACAATACTATTACTGACACTGTAAGCCTGTCTGTAATGTGACAACGTTGTCATTGAACACAACTCAAAATGGTTCATAAATCACAAGTCAAGCGTCCATGTCCCGTTCAGAGATGAGCTTTCAGAAATTTATCCGGGCAATCGGAACCAAAGAGGCGGAGCAGAACTCTGCTGTGTTGAAACAGAGTGATGAATTCAATGTGTATTGAATGCCTCCCTAGTTTTATTTGAATTAACTCACTTCAGCCATCATCTACTTTGTAAACTAACTACAAAGTTGCTGTGTGTCGTCATCAATATTTTCTCTGTCATAAATCTGTTTGTATTAAAGATGTGTGAAATGTGTGAGAGAGTCACGTCCCAGAGACAGTGTGAGCAATGCAAAGCATGCAGGGTAGAAATTATGTATGTATATTTTCTGACTGTTTATAACATTTGTGCGTGTTAAAATAGATTTTGTTATTTTCCTGTTCTGGTTTGGCATTTTTGTGAAAGTCTTTGTTATTGGCTGTAAACTGACACCATGAGTCAGATCTATTTGCAGTACAGTAGGTATCTTGGGGGAGAATCACTGCGAAGGTGGTGTTGTCACCGGGTAGTGCTTAGCTTTGCTCACCTCTGCATAGCATAGCATCCCTCCGTGTAACACACCACTCTCCTGTACACTTTCAGTGCAGAAAATTGTCCCCAAAAAAATAGTGGACTTGAATTTACCGGATATAAATTTAGCGGAAGCTAATTCCAATAAAGGTTTTCAAAGCTGTTGAAAAATTCTAATCCACATAGCAGAAAGTTAATTCCACTATTAGTAGAACTGTTCCCACCCCTGTAAGAATGTATGTATTTATGCAAGTGCTTATATGTGTACCGTATGTACATACACACGGTTGTCAATGGTTAAATTCTAATCTGAAGCTAGTTGTTGAAATGTTCAGGTCTGTACAATCTAACACAAAGTTGGAAAAGCTTCTATCTAGCTAGCATCCATCCATCCATCCATCCATCTATCTATCCATCTATCCATCTATCTATCCATCTATCCATCATCTACACTGTATATAAATAGAAAGATAGTTTAAAGATATAAGATATACAGTATGATCAAATTTTCTGTCTCCAGCATCTTGCTTAAAGTAAATATCAAGCTCTAAATGAAAGAATCCTTTACTTCAAGGCAAACATTTGTCATCTAAATTGATTTTAGCAAGGACACAACACAGAAGAGAAAAAAATGAGAAACTACAAGAAGGCTAAAACTATTTATATACCAAGGGTAAGGGATTATACCATTAGCAACAATAATTATCAGCTCCTGCCAACTAACAACACTCAGTCACATAGATAAGCTATAAAGCTCCAGGCACCATAAGCAGTTCCTGCCAAGCTTCACATTCTACCATTTTTCATGTTGAACTCTATAGAAATTACAAAATTGAATAAATAAATTGGAACAATATAAAGCATAGAATAGTGGGAAATTTGTTAACATACAAATGCAACCAAACAACATTGTATTGTTGTTACAGTATATTGTCCCTAATAATCTAAATGTGAGATTGCATGATAGTCTCTGTCGAACTCTATTTGTAGGACGCTATGTACAGTATAGGGGACGAGCTTGGGTCTCCCAAACATGTCACTGACAACCAAAACCATGGTCAAAGTCTACCACGGGTTTGAAAAAATTACATTTAAGGCTAGGCGCAAATTTTTGAGCAGAGAATCCAAACAATTTTTGAAAAACAGAAGAACCAGTTTTCTGTAAGATATGTCAAACCATAAATTACTAGAACTCAAGATGAAATGTAATGACCCGATCAAGTAAACCATAACAACACCCATATGAGATGGGAGGCAGAGTGATTTGCTTTTACCGGTAAGTTCACAAAATCACAAAATGAATTGCTCAACACATTTTAAAAGCTCAGAACTCTGGACTCTATTTTGATCGGAGACAGCTCCTCTGAAATAAAGCAAAACATTTCAAGAATTAAAAAAATTCAGTTACCTACATTTGCACTTGCTACTATTCTTTATTAGGCTTCCATGAATAAATGTATTCCATTTACATAAGTAATTGTTTTAACTTACCCGTAGACTGTACTTCCAAGAATCACCACCACTTTCTTCAACAGCTAAAGAAAAGATCAAATGTAGCTGAACAACAACAAAAAAACATGCTGGCTGATCCCTACCCACACAAAAAGTATTTGGCTTTAAATTGTTCTGTCTGACAGAGAAACTATAACTAAATAACTATAACAAAATTTATTTTCTTTATCAAGTTACTTCTTAGCACCCTTTTCCTAAGACAACTGAAATACCGGTAAGCACTATAAAATACATGCTAATGTAACTTTGACAGTGTTCAAACGTTTGAAATACATAATGTAGTGTTGAACTGTGCTACATTGGTGTAGATGTTGAGTCATCGAAGCCATGGTAACAAGTCGGGGAGTTCTGTGCACCAGTGTCAGACCTTAAGAAGCTCCTTCAGTGCCTTCTTATTAAACATTTAGCAGCCGCAATGCTTTGAACACCAGCACATTAACACATTTAATATATTCTACACGTTATCAAATATTATTCACAGTTCGACCAAAAAAAATTGTATGCACTTTTAAAGTAAGTCTGAACTGGAAGCTTTATTGCCGACTTCAACTGCCAAACGTACTAATCCCTTATGCCTGGTACCCACTGCCCCGTTGTCGGGCGGCTGAAGCGGCCGGTTTACATTCAAAGTCTATGAGGAGACGCGTGGAGTCACGGCGAACAGGGAAGCGGCGCGATTCGAGTGATCGAAGCGGCGCGGCGGCAGCCTGCAGTTCCCTTCGCGGGCACGCGCGCGTCCAAATCAACCTAGCCGTCGAGCCGCCGACGTCCCAAATGTTGATCTCTGGAGGCTCGACGCATCCGGCAAACAGTGGGAGAGCCTCTGCTATCTGATTACACAACCACAACGGGACTTTTTTTGGACTTTTTAAACTTACCGGATCGACCCTCCATGAATTGGAACCAAACTCCGGTAAGAAACGTGGCATTTTTACAGTTGCTGCTGACAGGCTGCTGTTCTCTCCAGTGTAGATCACCCCAAACATAAAAAAAAGTTTTAATCTCATCAAAGACCGTCGGAGGTGCAGTTAACACAACAACTGAACCCGGAAGACGAGCTAGACCCCTCCTCTCTGCTGCCCCCTAGTGTACGTCATCAGACGGTCTTCAGTGGTTTGGTGGGACCCTGACAAGCGGCCAAAAGGGGACGGCAGGCGCGTTTCGAGTTGTGCAGTGGGTACCAGGCATTACAGTTTGGGACATGGTTGTAAACTCTCGACTTCACTTTAAAAGTTCACGACTATTAGATATTTGAACTCAGCTTGTGTTTTATGAGCTGTGTAATTACCAAAGCTCTCAGGGTCCTCCTCCCACATCGTCAACTCTTCCTCTGTGAGATGGAAGTAGTGTGAAACAAGCCGGCGCCCAATCTCTGTAAGTGTGGGGTGAGTGAAGAAGGCCGTCTTGATCTTGT
Source organism: Garcialebias charrua (assembly GCA_038048925.1). Lineage (NCBI taxonomy): Eukaryota > Metazoa > Chordata > Actinopteri > Cyprinodontiformes > Rivulidae > Garcialebias > Garcialebias charrua. Next base: position 77,766 of record JBBPBX010000210.1, on the reverse strand, counting down.
GAGCTTCTAGACTCTCTGGTTTACTGTCTAAGAGAGAAGAGACAGTGAAACAAAAGGTAAAATTATTAACAAATAATTGTGTTCTTAAAATTAGAATATAAACACTAGACTGAGATTACATCTGCAAGGTAAGGTAAAGTAAATATAGTTTATAGTATTATCTTTTCGTTGTACCTTATAACTGGTGTTGGAACTTACAGCAGTTGACAGCATACATAACTGCAAAATATAATGCTAATTGCTATGCAAAAATTAATTAATCTCACTCCATTTTAGACAAGAATGAGGAAAATGGTCATGAAATCTTGTCATCTTACTATACGCTGGTGAAGATTCTCAGTCATCCAGGACATGGTAAATCCAAAAAAAGTTCAAAACAAAAACAACTTACTGGACTTTATTTGTAACTGAAGACGTTTCGCTTCTCATCCATGGAGCTTTCTCCATTCAATGAAACAAGGAATGTGGGATTCAAGTTATAAAGCTGCTGTGTTCTGTAAGCTTGCATAATGCAGATTGACACATGCAGATTGATCTCTCACTCTTCACAATAAAGGATCGTTAGGGTATTTGTTAGTCCCACCCACAGAGAGGCCGCTCTGGTCACATGGTTGGAATTCCTGATATGTGTGAAACTGGCTGGATATCAGTCCTAAAGCTGCATTGTATGGCCCTGTTTACACGGACACGGTGGGGGGAAACGTAGTTTTTTTCCGTATGTTAATTAGAGGAAAAGATCTGCGTTGACACGGACGAATTATGTGTTTAAATGCATCCGCAGGAATCCTCCCTGCCCTCGTGAATCTGCTGTAGTTACCATGCCGGGTCATTAGATGGCGCTGTGAATTTTGTACCTTCACCTAATGTGCATGCGTGCTGCCTCAGTCTGCTCTTTTCCTCTGAGGCTAAAAGTTCAGCTAACAACAACTTAACAACAAGTTAAAGCTGAATTTTGGATAAGAGTTGACAGATTTGACGCCAAGTGGGACCCGCTTTATCTAACACGCTCCACACCAGTCGGTGAGTGGACCAGAACCGAGTCGACGAGAATGATGTTGGACTTTAGTCTGTGATAATCCGCTGATTTACAGCAGGTAAATCAACAATCTTAATAATGTTTGCTTGTGTTTACTTCGATCACACAACAACCAACTGAGTTTTTATTTTTTTCCTGCGAGGTCGAGAAGCTGTCCTTCCACCAGGCGGACCGGTTCGGATGGGACCAGTATCCACCAGGATGAAAACAGAGCAGAGTCCAGTTCACTAATGTAGTTACAGTTCAGTTAACGTGTTTTTAATAGTGTTCAATTTAATTCTCAGTGTTTGTGTGACATACAGTTTGTGGTGTTGAATAAATAAATACAAAATAAACCTGGTGTCTTCATTTTCAACTTTAATAACATGCAGCATGTTACGCATCATTTAAATGACGTAACTTGAGTCCAGATAGCTTCATTTAGCTCAGATAACTTTACATATCTCCCACACTAACATTAATACTGTTTATTATTGTTAAACTGTTATTATTTAGCACATTTAGTATGTTCTAGTGCAGCGCGACTGCAATAAATAACAATATTAGAACTGGATCAGACTGTGTCTCTTCCAACACAGATGCACCTAGATTCAGGTGTAGATTAATTAAATATGAGAATTAAAATATATTCCATCAGTCGTAGTTCAAAAAGTGGTGCGTGTCTGCCGCCATTATTGATAGAAATGCTGTGTGTCCATGCGTACGTGCATGTGGTTCAAACAAAGGCTCAGCGGGAGATGTTTATGTTATCAACGGGGGGTCAGCAAAAAACCTCCACTCTGGAAGGTGGATTCAGAAACCTCCGGATTCAAAGAGGGGGGCCAGTGGTGTCGTGTAAATGATCAGCAGAACCGCAGAGAGAAAGCTGCGGTTTCACTCAAAATATGCGCCGTGTAAACGGCCCCTAAGATTTAGAAAGCTGAAATGTGAGACATCCTTCTCTGTTTAAAGATGGTTTTGCTCTTTTGACATAAACAGCCTCCTTCACTTCCCTCTCAAACCATCTGTCTTCTCATCATGTCTTACAAATAAAGTCCAGTTGTTTTGTTTTTAAATTTTTTGGAGTCATCTTACTATGTTTTATTGTGGATAAAGGATGTATAATTTGCTGAAATGTTTTGTTAAAATGTCACAGAAGATATATTTAGCAGTCCCTTCATTTAAATGAAACCTAAAGCCAGTCTTTAGAAAACACAGAAAACTAAACATTCCGGTAATAACACACAAGCTTGCTAAAGTAAATGCTTGGTAAGGAGATATCCAATTGGACCTCTCAAAAGTCATACTAACTGAAAGAACAAATGACTAAAGCCATGCCCCACTGACAATTAAATTGACGGAGGTCCATGCAACAGCTTGAAATAAACATAAGCTGCAATGATGAAGGGAAAAACTGATGGTATTTCAAAAACAATGTCAGTGATCAGCTTTGTGGAGGTGGCAGCATGTTGTGTTGGCTTTCTAAATCACAGCCAAATTCAATCAGAATTGATTGTCTATGTTTTACCATTCTTCTACAATTTGTTAAATCTAAATTTCTGAAAATTTGCTTTTTCCCCCCTTCCACAGCTATTATATCTTACCATCAATGTTCTTGGCTGGTTTGTATGCCTCATTCTTTACAATCAACTTGATGAGATTCATGCACTGGACAATGAAGCGTTCAAAGATCACGCCTTCTCCGACAGGTGTGAAAACGTAGCTAACCGCAAACTCCAAGGAGCGCTGAATTAGGGGGATGAATGCATATGGATGGTACTCCAGAAAATCCACCAGCTTGAAGGAGAGGAAAGCAAAGTACAGAAGTAATCAAACATGGAGGAAGGCCGAGAGATAATACTAGAGGTAGGCACAATAATTAGTCAGAAATGTCTTTGTACAAAATATAGCTTGGTTATTTTCTAATAATGTTACTAAACTCACAACTTTAGTGTACAGTATGATGGTCTTTTCCAGTTTTTCCCTGCATGCACTCTCTGGACCAACTTGGCGACCTTAAATAAGAAAAATATGTATTTGATACGGAAGCGACACACTTAGAACAAAAAACAGCATTATAATGTAAATGGACTGCATTTATGTAACACTTTGACTTATCAGAACATTACACTACGTCATATTCATTTGTTCACACAAATCGATGTGTACATCGGGGGGCAACTTGAGATTCAGTCTTGTCTTACCCAAAGAGCTTGTGGTGGGGAAAGCTGTGATCTAACTACCAACATTTTAGTGGGAAGACAACCATTATCTTCCTTATCCTCAGTGCCAAGTTTTGAAAATGTATTGTCAGTAGTCCCAACATTTTTCAAGCATTTTGGGACCTTGGTGGAAACCACTGGGAAAAGCTATCTGGGCTCTTCAAAACACTCAAAGCAGGGAGAAAAAAAATTCTGCCTGTTTTTTTTTTTCTTCTTCTTTTTTTTACCCGTTTTGAAAATCCTGAACACATGTAAAATGAAATTTAAAAAAAAAAAAAAAACGTTACGTTACCTAAAATAACCCTGTTTTTTTAAATAACAGACTGAGGTGTTTTACTATGGAAAATGCTCTAGCGTGACCAACTACAGAAGCTTCAATGACATTACGTCTGTCTGAGACAGACCAGTGCTCAGGGCTCCACCCCCATTATGGTACCACAGTCAACTGACCACCTCCTACTCATTATAGGACCATTTCTTTCAAGTCCATGCAAGGAGAGAAGTGTTAGTGAAACACCTCTCTGTTAGCAATGAACCAGGGTTACGTAAAGTAGCCTAACGTTCTTTTTCTAAATTTGTTTGGTGTTTCAAATTCCCCGCTGTCCACCAGCTCTTTGAAAATTAGCAACATGACCGGGAACCCCTCTTCTATCATGTCTGCCCAGCTCGTGGTGGCTCACGACTGATGGCTGTCATTTGTTACCACGGTTATGGCACAGGTTCAGTCTGTTCCACGCACTCACTTTCCTTTCTGGGAATTTTTTCAGCACGGAGGAGCAGTATGGACATGCCTGTGGATTTGCATTTGATGTTTGCACAAGTTTGACACCCATGCATACTATGCACATTGTGTGAGGGTCCCTACCCTGATGGAAGCCCTGCATGACGTGGCACACGGAAGGAATACAGTCTCCTTGGTGTTAGGTTATGACCCTTTGGTGGGGGTAGGTGCCGTAGCCTTGGTGAGAAATGGGGATTCAACTCCTTGTGACATATTAGCTGGAAACAAACATTAAAGCTACCAAGTTAATGTTACAATGAAAGAATTCTAGCTCGCCTTGACATGTTAGCTTGAGTTACACCTGCAACCGCTTAGTTACTTAAAACTGAGTGTCAGCGGGAACAGCTTGTTTTGATGCAGTCACCGCTCCTATAACAAAGATATTTCTCAGGAAGCGCCAACTTACACAACACAATTCAAATCTGAAGCGGGCGACTGAGTTCGGCAACATGCTTCTTTATGGGAGGCCTGAGAACTATTTTGCAGCTAACCTAGCTAGCCTGAATGAGCTGAGGAAGCTACCGTAAGTTGTAGTTTCTCATGGGAAGAATGCGAGAATGAGTAGGAGGTGGTCGGTTGGCCATGGTACCATGATGGGGGCAAAGCCCTGAGCACGGATCAACCGGACTGATTAAGACAGACGTTATGTTATTGGAGTTTCCATAGTTGTTCATGCAGAGTTAACAATGTCCTCCAGACAGCAGCTTAGAAGACAGAAAAGGCACTTAATAAGCATAAAGATAGTAATTTATATTAATTTACTAAAGAATATCCTTTGTAATAAATACTAGCTTCACCTTGTTGTTTTGGTGTACAGTAATCATGTTTGTTTATTTGTGTGCATATCTAGTAAAGTGGACATTTAAAGTTCATTTGGATGTTATAAATAAATAAAAATAAATAAATAAAAATAAAGTGCAATATTAGAGATCAAAAATGAACTGTCAACAATAAAAGCACAGACTGTATTAAAACACACAATGCTAGAGATATGTAGCATGATGCTACAGCAAACAAAAATGCTTTATATTTTACTTTTTATGAAATTGTACGGATCAAATCAGCAGCGACAATAATGGCCTCTGGGGATCCTCAAGTCGTCTTAAAAATTAAGGTTTATTGGTATCTTTATATTTATATGCACTTAAATTTTTACTGGATACTAAAACAAAATGACTATGGTGTTATCTTGCTTATTAAGTAATTTGTTTTTTCTTTCATGTTTTTGAACAAATCAAACTCTATAAAAAGACTTTTTGACGTCGTGTCCATGCACTTATTTGTTTGCTAGTGTGAGACAGTCAGTCATGAGAAGAGATGTTATGCAAAAGGCATTATTTTGACAGATGTATAACTTCATAAAATACTTTTTAACAGTACTGTATAGTGAAAGATAAAAAATAAATGAAAGACCTAAGGAGGACAAACGTCAAACTGTAAAAGCCAGACACCTGAATGAATCCCACAGACTGTCGAAAATCATCCGTTTATTTTGCTGACCTTATCAGACAGAGTGAAGCTGATATTTCTTGCCCAGCCAGCTATGAGCTTCCTTTTCGTTTCCTCCATCTGCCAGGCCCAAATACCAACAGGGCCTGGACTTGTCTCCACAGCCTTCAGCAAAGTGAATATTGGAAATGTGGCTCATATCTTGAAATCTGTTTTCTTTTTCTTTTTTTAAGCTTGAGCTCACCAAGTGTTATGACAAAACTTGTTTAGTAAAAAAGAGGATCCCTTGATGCTCTTTAAATTAGTGTTTTTCAACCACGCAGCACATTACAGTACTGTGTTGTGAGAGATCATCAGATGTGCTGTGGGAAATTATTCAATTTGTAGGTCTAAACAAATACTTTTGCTCCAGCATGAAACAAAATAGCGTGGGAGAAGTTCTGATGCAGCTCAAAGATAACTTGTTTTCTCATACTAAAACTTATAGACAAGTTGTACAACAAGCTTAATGTAATTTGTCTTTTAACAGGTTAAAGAGGCCAGATGAGACACATCGATTGGAGCCAGTTCTAAATTATACAATTTATGGTTTATAAATTACAGTTCAGAAGAGGTTTTGTGTAAACTTGCACAGGTTTTGAAATTTTGTTAAAGATTTACTAAATATGAATCAATATGTTTAAGAAAAAACTGAAGTCTGTATTTTATTTTGAGTTAAAGGTTAATGCACTATGGTAGGCTGAAGTCTGTTTACTTTTGTATTTATATATTTTGAATTATTTGTCTGTGATGGACTTGAGACCTGTCCAGGTGTCCCCCGCCTCTCGCACAGTGATGGCTGGACATGGACACCAGTGACCCCCGTGACTCTTAAAGGAAGAAGTGGGTAAAGATGATGGATGGATAAATTATTTGTTCCTAGATTTTTATTTTTTTGTTTTAGAGAAATCCAGGCAACTAAGCTAACCTAATACTGATTATTTAAGTTACAGAATTGAATGCATTCCTGTATTATTTGTTCCTATTTTTGGTATAAATATCAAACGATGCAAAAAATTTGATACAATAAGGAACCTAGAATTATTGTTTTAAATAAATGTTCTATTTGTTTACATTGTTGTTTGATGTTTTCAGTTTAGAATTATTGTTTTAAATAAATGTTCCATTTGTTTACATTGTTGTTTATTCTTTTCAGCTTGTCAGTTACAAAACTGAAACTAAATTTATGACCATTTTAATAGAAAAATCATTTCTGAATCAAAAATCGTTTCTGAATCGAAAAATGGATTTTGAATTGAATCGTGACACCAAAAATCGGAATCGAATCGATTCTCCAGACAGAGATTCGCACCCCTACAATAAATTGCTGTAGTCATGATTTGAGTCAATAAAAAATCTGCAGAAAAACTGTATCTAAGAAGCATTGTTGCTGCGGGACTTGCAAAAGTGATGGCCGATATGTTGACAAACCTCATACGCAAGGTATTTGTTTCTTGCAGTTTGCAAAGCCGATTACCGTATTTTCCGGGTGAAAAGTTGCACTGCCCTATATGTCGCATTAGTCCAATTATGTCCAATAAAGTGGAAAAATCCATAAACGTGTCGTACCTCTGTATATGTGGCATCTATTATGCGTCACCGCTGACGCGTCGCGTTTGTTATGCGTCACCGCCCTGCTGCATATGGCGGCCACAGGAGCGAGCGAGCAGGGAAGAACTTTACAAGATTAACATGGTAAAAACAATTATTTGTTTGCTGAAAATTATATCAAAGATGTGTCTGAGCTTAACCTTTCCTTAATAAATTCACGAAATGGTCAAATCAGCTGGATTTAAAAAAAGTAGTTTCGCCGAGATGGTGTAGAGGCAGGGCAGCCAGCTCAGGACCGGAAGGTCCCGGGTTCGATCCCCTGTCATGGCATACCTCGTTGTGTCCCTGGGCAAGACACTTAACCCTGAGTTGCTCCCGGTAGGACTGGCAGCGCCTTGCATGGCAGACCACCGCTACCGGTGTATGAATGTGTGTATGAATGGGTGGATGGCTGGTACTGTGAAGCGCTTTGGGGCCCCTCATAGGGGGCTGGAAAGCGCTATATAAGTAAGCTCCATTTACCATTTACGTGCACGCGCGCGGGTGGGACGGCTTCATTTCTTTAGCAAGATAAACACTTAAAAAATATATATTTCTTAGCTGACATTATAGCACAAGTATTTCTGAGCTTAACCTTTCCTTAATAAATTCACGTAATGGTCAAATCTGCTGGATTTAAATTGTTTCACTTTGACGTCTTCCAATCGGTCGCGCGCGCTGCGAAAATCAATTATAAATAAATCAAATTTTAGCTCAAACATCTCCTACAGCTTATCAGTTGTAAATGTCCATCCAGTGATTACTTTCTGTAAGTTTCATCAAAATCTGTCATGTGGTTCATGAGCTATTTTGCTAACAAACACTAGTTCAGACCTACCTCCAGAGTTCAGGAGGCCGGGCTGCGACAGAGTGAGTCCGAGCAGAGGAGGCTTTTTTTCAGACACATGAGCTGGGAACGGTTGGTGGACTCTAGCAGCTGAAAGTGGTACTGCTGCCCCTAGTGGCCGAAAGTGGTACTGCTCCATTTTTTTCGTCAGAATGAATGGAAACTTTTTTCTCTCTTTTTGTTTTCTATTGTTTATTGTTTGTTTGTTTATTGTTTAATGAAATTCTATCACTGCTGTTCATTGTTCTTTAGTTTTAGCAGGTCGCTTTCGTAAATGAGCCCATGAGGTTCAAAAGATTTACCTGACTAAATAAAGGTTGAATGAATAAATGAAAAAACTGTCATATCTCAGCCAAAAATTGGTCTAAAAATATGGGAAAAATCCATAAATATGTTGCTTCGCCCCATAAGTCGCAAGACATGAAAATTAGTTTTTTTTTAAACTGTGACTTATAGGCCGGAAAAAATACGGTACTCGGGGAAGAAAATGTGATCATTGGATTTGACTCTCTGGTCGAGTAGGCATTGACCGGACAAATGTAAACAAGAATATTTACATATTTTGGAAACACTTCATTGTAGTGAACGGGCCAACAGTGGAGCACCCTGATCCCATACCGGCGACTGCAGTCCCTGAATGGGTATCAATCCATTTGTTTTACCTGAATTTTCCTTTTGTGTCAGAAACTAACAACAGTACTGAATGTGTTTTCAATCTACCCACACTAATGTGTCTCTTGTACTCTTGGACATACTTTTGCCACTCACAAATACTCGCTGTACCCCACTGGGGTACAGCGTGTAAATCAATTACAATGCCTATTTTTATATTACAGAAGAGTTATTAGAATTATCACCAGAAAGAATTTCCATCATCCATCAAGCATTTTGTTTTATCAAATGAAACTGCTGAAGTTTTATGATTTAGTTGATTATAATATTTTGTTGGTTTTGTATAAAGCACAGAATAATGCACTTCCTTCGAATCTTCAAAAATATTTTGTTAAAAGAACGAGTAGTTATAATCTTAAGGGGATGAATCTTTTTGTTAAGCCATATTTTAGGACTAGTTCACGGGGTAGATCTACCATAATTCGAGGAATCGGACTATGGAATGAATTGGAATCAGACATTAAAGTGATTGAATCAATGGCTGCGTTCAAAAGACTGCTTAAGCTTAATCGATTAAAATTATACATTTAAACATGTTGGAAATTATATGTTACATGTGATGAAGAAGGTATAAAATATATACAATATATATTATACAATTAAAAAATGTAAATTTAGTTGTTCCTTTTCTTGAAAATCTAATGAGTTGTTTGTTTAATGAGTTTCATGAAGGTTGAAACCAAGTTATGGAAATCAAATGAGTTGGTTATATGAATTGTTTATTGGAGTATAAGGGGCAGAAAAAATAAGATTTTTTCTTCTTCTGCCGCCTTTAATTTTATAAATGTTTGTTTTTTTTATTTTTTATTTTTCATGTATGTATTATTGTTGTGTTTTTATAAAATGAATAAATAAATGAATCAAATCAAAATCAAATCAAAATATGTACCGTAATATTGGATTATTTTCCTCAATAAATAAATGACCAAGTAAAATATTTTAGACTAATTTGTTTATCTCGGTTTTCTTTATCTACTTTTAGGACTCGTGTGAAAATCTGATGTTTTAGGTCATATTTATGTAGAAATACAGAAAAATATAAAGGCTTTACAAACTTTTTTTTTTTTTTTTTTTTTCCATTTATAGATGGCCTCCCTTCACACCTTTTAGCCATCCTCTCACTCCAATATGTTTTTTTTTTTGTTTTTTTTTGTTTTTTTTTTTTTTTAAGAGAGAAAGAAAGAAAAGAGAAAGTAAGACAACAAAACAACAATTATCCACAAAAGAGCACAAGGCAAACACACCCAACCTCCGTCCACAATCCTGCAAAGCACATGACAGAACATAGCAACGAAACATACATACATAAAGACTGATAATATTCATGACCTTGCAGTAGCTTTCTATAAATACACATACCCATTCCTACAAATATGTATACAGTATACATACATATACATTTATATTCATTCATATACCCATCTACATATCTACATATATCTACATATACATCCCTGCATCCATTTGTGTGTGGTTGTGAGCATGCATAAGTGAATAAGGTTCCTCCAATAGAACATTTAATAGCGAGTGTGAAGCATCAGAGACCCGTCCCCCCAAAGCCCGAGACAGACGAAGGGGTGATCAAAGCCCAAGACCCCAGGAAGGACCCCGAGCCCAGAGTCCCCAGGACCACCCGAACAGGACGAGCCACTCGTCCACTCCCCAGGTCCGACCAAGGGGAAGAACCGGACGAACCCCACCAGCGACCACACACAATGACCCCCCGGGGTCAATCGCGACAAATACACAGGTCCCCGCCGGAGCCCGCTGCACCGACGTAGCCCCAGGTCCGGTCACCGAGGCTCGGGCACCGGGGACGCCCATCCCTCAAGCCCAGACCCGACAGGACCAGACTTTACAAACTTTCAAGCACCACTGTACATTGTGTTCATATAAACTGCATAAATCATAAAACGGTTACGTATTGTAACCCCAGATTCTTTGAATGTAAGCGTAGCCCTTTAAAGCTACACCTATTGGGTTCATCCCTAGCGCTTTGCGCCAACACTGAAGACTTTTAGTCCACGCCCACCTACTATGGGCCCCGCCCCGGTCTGCTATAAAGTGCCCTTGGACCGTGGTTCTGCTCCCAAAGGCAATATTTCTTCTTCTGCCATTTGAGAGCCAGTGAGGCCTAGTTTTAAAGGGCTACGCTTACACTCATAGAATCTGGGGTTACAATACGTAACCAACGTTCTATTTTGTGTAAGCTCCGCCCTTTAAAGCTACACCTATTGGGTTTAAAGGCGGAGTAGGATATGGTCCATGCCTCACTGGGTCTGATTGGAAACCATAACACACTCTGGCAACCGCCAACACCTTAATAAACAGAGAGATGCACTGTCAAAGAGACAGAAGGTGCATATAAATAACAGGTGAGCAATCTTCATTATCTGATGGCAGATGAATAACTGCTTATTCATAATCATGATCAAAACAATTCCAAGAGGATTACTTGTAACTGAAGGAATGTTTGAATCAGAACAACCCTATCAAATAAAGACGGATACAACTGTGTCATCTTAACAATAAGTTTATTGATGATGAAAAAAAACAATCACTCTACTACAACCCTGAGAACTGAATGTGTCAGTGAAGAGCTGGAAACATCTCGTAAATAAAAACGGATGAAGGGAGTTGCTGACGACCAAGAGGCCGCAGAACAGATGTCCTGTACAGAAAGCCCTCTGTGCAAGGTTGTAGAAGTTGCAATTCCTCTAGTAGAGTGAGCTTTTATTCCTTCAGGAGGCTGAAGGCCAGAAGAGCTATAGGACTGAAAAATGGCCTCACATAACCAATGTGACAACTGCTGAGAGGTTAAAGGTTGACCCTGGGATTGTCCTCTGAAATGCACAAAAAGCTTATCAGATTTATGCATCGCAGCAGTGCATGCCACATAACACCTTAGTGCCCTTACTGGACAAAGCAAATGTAGAGGTTCTTCTTCTGCATTACTGTAGGGAGGCAGACAGTCCACCGTAATGATTCTGGACATGAATGAACTCGTTATGCTTTTAGGAATAAAAGCAGGTTTCGACCTAAGTTCAGCTGAACTCCCATCTCCTTGAATTTTTAAAAAGGAAGGAGAGACAGACAGCCTGACAAGTCACTTACTCTCTTAGCTGACGTTAGAGCTAAGAACAGAGCTGTTTTGAAAGATAGAAACTTTAACGGTATCTGATCTAATGGCTCAAATGGGTCTTTAATTAAAGCACTCAATACAGTAACTACTGTAAGTCCCATGGTGGAGCCAGGGTGCGTGAAATTGGTCTCAGACGACATGCACCTTTCAGAAAACGTTTCATTAGGGGATGATTAAACACTGTTCCATCATTGAACCCCTTGTGACAAGAAAAAATCGCTGCAGCATATGTTTTAACCATGCTGAAGGCCAATTTTCTGTCCAGCAGTAACTGAAAATATGACAAGATGGAGCCCAGAGGACATGAAGACAGGTCCAACTGCTTTTCCAGGCACTATCGCTGAAAAGCCCCCATTTTGACGCGTAAACAGTCGTGGTGGACTTTGCACGCACCCCCTGGATAGTGCATATAACGTCTTTAGAAAAACCTAGACTTTCTAAATGTACACATTCAGCAACCAAACCAGTAGATGTTGACTAGGGCTGTATAATAATATCGATATCGCGATATATATCAATTTTTTCTTTCCTAGAAAAAAAATTTATATTCATCCGCAAGTATCTTACCGTTGCATCCCTGGCACCAGTGTATCCTCAGAGAGAGTCTTCTCCATAGCTGGAGATATCACTACGCAGAGAAGTGCACTTCTCCCAAAGCACGTCGATCAGATTCTATTTCTAAACAAAAATCTGAGGAGAATGTAGCTCACTTGGTCTGCAGAGTAGACTTTCTGTTTAGAGTTCACTTGATGGGGCCAAGATGGTGTAGAGGCAGGGCAGCCGACTTGGGACTCGAAAGACCCAGGTTCGAACCCCGGCCACTGCACACCTTGGGGTGTCTATGAGTGCACACCTATTTCCCCAGCTCCCCGGACGCTTTCTATGGCTGCCCACTGCACCACCTGGTGGTGGTTGGGTTAAATGCAGAGAAAAATTTTGTCTTGTATGGGAAACATACACAGATGACAAAAATGTGACATTTATTTATTTATTTATTAGTCAGGGTCTATTTACAGGCCTTAAGCTGCTCTGCTAAGATGGGTGCATTTGAAGTTAAATGTTCTTCATTACTTGAATTACAGACTGTTTTGGAGAAGTCATATTACTGTTTACTTACCAAGCACTTAGAGTGATTCCTTCAGATGTTAAGTGTCAAGGTTAAAAAGATTTCAAACTATTCAGAGCAGGGCACTTGGTGCACTTTATTTACTTTACAAATGCATATAAGCTACAGTTTTTACTGTTTGAATTAAAAGAAACATGTTTTCTCACCACTTCTTTGATTCATTTTGTTCAGCTGTCGACTTTAAGTCTGTGTCTATGTCCAACCAGAGCCAAGTATTCTGTAGTTGGTGTTTTTAATCAGCTAAATTAATTGAATCCAAGTCATGTGCTCATTCAGTTTGCACTACTTCTCGTATTTGCACTAATGTTTGTATTTCATTACTGCCTATAGTCATACTACTGTTTACATTCACTGTTTACATTTATTAATACGGTTTACATTTATTACTACTGTTTTATATTTATTACTACCGTTTACATTTACACTACTTTTATATCTACACTACTGCTGATACATATATAGTATTCTCTGACTAGCCTTATCTAAGGATGCCAAATGTGCCTTATGTGCCTTACTGCATATGCCACTTTGTCTCTATACCAAGATCAACTACCTCATACATATACTGTGTACATACACAAATGCATATAAGCTACAGTTTTTACTGTTTGAATTAAAAGAAACATGTTTTCTCACCACTTCTTTGATTCATTTTGTTCAGCTGTCGACTTTAAGTCTGTGTCTATGTCCAACCAGAGCCAAGTATTCTGTAGTTGGTGTTTTTAATCAGCTAAATTAATTGAATCCAAGTCTATAACAGTCTCAAAACGTCACCAAAATCCCTTTGTCTCTCTAAAATCTTTCAGAAAATCGCAAAAGTGTATTGAATTGTATCGTTTGCTGAATATCGCAATATATATCGTATCGTGAGCAGAATATTGTGTATCGTATCGTATCATGAGATTATTGTATCACTACAGCCCTAATGTTGACCTATCACAGGAAAACTTTTTATTGCTTGGTCTTGTGGTGCGGACACAACAATCTCACTCTCAACGTGGAGAAGACAAAGGAGATTGTCGTGGACTTCAGGAAGAGGGATGCACAACATGCCCCTCTGACCATCAACAGCACCGCAGTGGAGAGAGTGGACAGCTCCAAGTTTGTATTGAACAGAAACTGTATTGAAACTCCAAGCACTTTGGTGTGGACTTGTTCCTGTTTAAAGTGCTTTATAAATAAATGGTATGGTATGGTATGGTAAGTTCCTGGGAGTGCCCGTCTCGAAGGACCTATCCTGGAGCAGGAACACTGCAGCACTGGCCAAGAAGGCTCACCAGCGCCTCTACTTTCTCCGCAAGCTGAAAAGGGCTGGAGCTTCAACCCCCATCATGTGCACCTTCTACAGGGGTGCCATAGAAAGTGTCCTGACCAGCTGCATCACGGTGTGGTTTGGTGCATGTACTGCATCATGCCGCAAGAGCCTCCAGCGCATCGTGAGAGCAGCTGAGAAGATCGTCGGCACCTCCTTGCCCTCACTGCAGGACTTACACAGCAAACGCCTCACTCGGAAAGCCCACTGCATGGCAGGTGATCCCACACACCCACTACACAGCCGCTTTAGACTGCTGCCATCAGGGAGGAGACTGAGGAGTCTCCAGGCTCGAACCAGCAGACTGAGAGACAGCTCTGTTCATCAGGCAGTCAGAATGCTAAACACTCTGCCTGCTCTGCCTCCCCTCCCATTTGAACTGCCTTAACACAAAAAACTTTCTCACACATTACCACTCAACACAAAGTTTTTAACACTGGACCCTGTGTCATCAAACGGGTTATTCACTAAACTCTCGGTCATGTGCTCATTCAGTTTGCACTACTTCTCATATTTGCACTAATGTTTGTATTACATTACTGCCTATAGTCATACTACTGTTTACATTCACTGTTTACATTTATTAATACGGTTTACATTTATTACTACTGTTTTACATTTATTACTACTGTTTACATTTACACTACTTTTATATCTACACTACTGCTGATACATATACAGTATTCTCTGACTAGCCTTATCTAAGGATGCCAAATGTGCCTTATGTGCCTTACTGCATATGCCACTTTGCCTCTATACCAACATCAACTACCTCATACATATACTGTGTACATTAACTCATATGCTGCTGTGCCACTCTTTGCAAATGTCAATGCTAGAACCTTCAGTTTATTTTATAGATATACTTTTTATACTTTTTTATACTACTATGAAAAAACTCAGGACAGTATTACACTTTTATTATTTCATTTTATGCTTATGTTCATTGGGTGTTTGGTGTTTTAGGGGTGTTTGGTGTTTCAGTGTTGGTGTAAATTTTCATACTTTTATACTACTATGAAAAAACTCAGGACAGTGTTACACTTTTACTATTTTATGCTTATGTTTATTAAATGTTTTAGTGTTTGGTGTTTAGATGGTTACTGTTGCACCAAGGGACTGAGAGAAACGCAATTTCAATCCTGTGTATGTCCTGTACATATTGCAGTTCTAACAATAAAGTTGACTTTGACTTTGACTTTTTGTCTTTATTGTCATTTGCACCGCATGTAGTACATGTGATGAAATGAGATTATGTACACAGGGTCCCAGTTACATCCAACAACAAAATGTAAGAGAAAAACAGTAATAACATCTAGGATATGAACTAAGAAAAACATCAACTAGAAATACACTAAGCCCTAGAGTAATAGAAAAACATCATTACAAACAGCAGCACGAACATGAGTCTTTATGAGCAGATGGTCACAGATGAACACAGCAACAAGAAAACAGATCAGCATCAGCATGATGTGATATTTCACAGTGATTATTCTTATTATTTATTTATTCATGAGTCTAACAGCCTCAGGGTAGAAGCTGTTCCTCAGTCTAGTGGTTCTACATTTGATGCTCCTCAACCTCCGTCCTGAGGGGAGTGGGGCAAAGAGTGTGTGTGCTGGGTGAGTGGGGTCTTTCATGATGCAGGTGGCTTTTTTCCTGCATCTCGAAGTGTAAATGTCTGTGATGGTGGGGAGACTGACTCCAACAGACTTCTGTGCAGCCTTCACCACTCTCTGCAAAGCTTTTCTTTCTGCAGCTGTGCAGCCTCCATGCCACACATTGATGCTGGAGCACAGGATGCTCTCCACTGCACACCTGTAGAAGGAGGTGAGGACTGGGCTACTCAGACCAGCTCGTCTCAGCCGTCTGAGGAAGTAGAGTCTCTGATGACCTTTCTTGATCAGGCTGGTGGTGTTGTTGGTCCAGCTGAGATTATCATTCAAGTGTACCCCCAAGTACTTGTAGCTGGAGACCACTTCCACCACTGATCCACCTATGTTCAGTGGGGTGTGTGTTTGTTTGTTCCTTCTGAAGTCCACAATCATCTCCTTTGTCTTCTTCACATTCATGTGAAGGTTATTCTCTTTGCACCAGCTCTCCAGGTGTTCCACCTCCTGCCTGTAGCTGGACTCATCATTGTTTGTGATGCATCCCACCACCGCTGTATCATCTGCAAACTTTACAATATGACAACCTGGTTGGGTAGCTGCACAATCATATGTGAGCAGAGTGAACAGAAGGGGGCTCAACACACATCCTTGAGGAGAGCCAGTGCTGAGGGCAATGGTGGAGGAGGAGAAGTTGTGGATCCTCACTGACTGTGGTCTGTTTGTTAAAAAGTCTAGTACCCAGTTACAAACGGAGGGGCTTAGTCCAAGTGTGGATAGTTTGTCCATCAGAGTTTGGGGGATCATGGTGTTGAAGGCAGATGTGAAGTCCACAAAGAGCATACGGACGTATGAGTCCTTCTGATCCAGGTGGGTGAGAGCAGTGTGGACCACGGACGAGATGGCGTCCTCTGTTGATCGGTTCTCACGGTAAGCATACTGATGAGGGTCCTTGTTGATGTTGACAGTTGTTTTGATGTGGGTCATGACCAGTTTTTCGAAGCATTTTGCAACTATCGGGGTGAGTGCCACCGGCCGATAGTCGTTCAGACCAGTCACTGTGGAGCTTTTTGGGACTGGGATGACGGTGGCGGTCTTCAGGTAGGTGGAGACTGTCTCCAGAGCAAGTGAGGTGTTGAAGATGTCAGCCAGCACCTCACAGAGCTGGTCCGCACATTCCTTCAGAACTTTCCCGGGGATGTTGTCTGGTCCAGTTGCTTTATGAGGGTTGATCCTTCTGAGACTGTCATGCTGAGATGCTCTTCCTCTGATGACGAGGTGAGTCTGGTGCTGGGTGGTCTATTTGGGTCTTCAAACCGTGCATAAAACTTGTTGAGGGCATCAGGCAGAGATGGGTCTTTGGGGCATTGTTTGCTCCTGCTTTTATAGTCAGTTATGCATTTGATGCCCTTCCACATGCTCCGTGGGTCTTGTGAGGTGAACTGTCCCTCGATCCTCTGTGCATATGTGGCCTTGGCCCTCTTTATGCTAGCAACCAGCTCTTTCCTGGTCTTCCTCAGTTCCTCTGAGTCTCCAGACTTGAAGGCAGTGTTCCTGGCTGCCAGCAGGGTGCGAACCTCTATGTTTAACCAGGGTTTTGTGTTGGGGTAAGATTTAACATATTTTTTTATGGATACATTTTCAGAGCATGTGCTAATATAACCCAGAACTGAGGAAGCATAAAGTTCCAGATCCATAGAGCTTCCATCAGTAACTGCCTCCCTGAAGACAGACCAATCAGTTTTTTCAAAGCAGTCTCTCAGCATGAGGGAGCTATCCTGGAGCCAAATTTTTACTTCCTTTTGTTCTGGTTTACAACGTCTTAGACGGGGGAGTTGTGCTGGGACCAAGAGGAGTGATAAATGGTCAGAACCCCCGAGCGGTGGTCGTGGCTTCGCTGTGTACGCGCCTACATTTGTGTAGACGTGATCGAGGGTGTTACTCCCTCGTGTTGCTATGGATACGTGTTGTTTGAAGGTTGGGAGAGAGTCCTTTAAATTCACGTGGTTGAAGTCACCTAAAACAATGCAAAGCCCCTCTGGATATTTACACTACAGCGAGCTGAGTAAGTCATGAATTCTATCAAGGGCGACTTTAGCATTAGCATCTGGGGCGATGTAGATAACAGTGATAAGGATCACTGAATAGTCGCGGGGTAGATAATGAGGGTGACACCGCACTGTGATCAGCTCCACAGCAGTTGTGCAAAGGCTTTTGATAACAGCACAGTCTCTACACCAATCCGTACTCACATACACACAAACACCGCCGCTTCGTGTTTTTCCCGTGGTCTCTGTGCAGCGGTCCGCTCTGAAAAAGAGTCTGTCATCCAATTCATACACAGAGTCCGGTGTTTCCTTAGAAAACCACGTTTCCGTGAGGCAAAGCACAAAGCACCTCTTCATTTCCTCCGATGTTGTCACTCTCAGACGAAGCAAATCCATTTTGTTGTCCAGCAAGCACAGACGTTAGACAGGAAAAGAGCCGGCATCGGGGGGTCTCCCGGTTTTAGCGTCCGCCTTCAGTCTAACCATAATCCCCGCCCGGCAGCCTCGCTTCTGACGCCGGGAGCAGCGCTTCCTTTTCTTATCTCCAGAGCGTGAGCCGGAGCACCTCCGCTGCTGCTTCCAGGTGGAAGACTTCAAGAGCCGCATCCTGCCGAGCGTAGATTTGAGTTCGTTACTGATTTCAGCTGTTCCCTGTGGCAAATTCGCTCCAATTCTCAACAGTTCAGTTCGGCTATAATTCACCCGCATAAAACGTGCAGAGTCAGGTACAGAATCACTAAAACTACTAAAAGCTAGGGATGAACTAGGAGCCCATGAAGCTGCTGCCGGTCGGAGCGCGGCCATCTTGAAGTTTGTGTGCAAACGCATCCACTCCCAATGGAGGAGTGTCCTGGGGGCTTAAGGAGAAGAACAGTGGACACTGAGCGTTCTCCCGAGTGGCCAGTAAATCCACCTCTGCTCTCATGAATCTGCTCCAAATTTGTGAGATCAGGTCCGGGTGGAAGGTCTAGTTTCTGTCCAGAGGTCCGCCGCGGGACATAATATCTGCTCCTCTGTTTAACACATCGGGATGTAAATTGCATTCAACGATTTCAAGTGTGTGTACGCCCAGCACAGCAGTTCTCTGGCTGTGTTCAGCAGCTGGGCTGATCGTACCCCGCCCTGGCGATTTATGTACGCAGCTGCTGCCCTGTTGTCTGTGTAAACCAAAACATTTTGGTCCCGAATCATGTGTTTGAGGACTTTGTGTACTGTCAGCAGCTCCATCACGTTTATGTAAAGGGACGTGCCCAACGGCCACGCCCCTCCCACTGACTGTAACAGGCAAGTCCCGCCCCATCCGGAAAGAGACGTGTCTGTAAAGACTGCCTTGAATTATGTCACTTTGCCCAGGGGGACTCCCTCTGACAGGGTCCTGGGATTCCCCCAAAAGACCAAGTCCGTCCTCAACAACGGAAGAACCGTGACATGGCGCCATTTGTGACGTACTGGGTCGATTCTCTGACGTATGAACCATCTCTGTAATTTGCGCATGTGCAATAAACCTAGTTTCACTACTGCGTGCGTGGCAGCCATCATTCCCAATAATCTCATTATTGTTATCGCTGGCACTGTCCTGTGGGGCTGAAGGCACTGAAGAAGTGACGTCAGCGACTCTCTCCTCTGATCCAATAAAACAGCTGTCATACTGGTGGAACAGAGGATCACCCGCAGAAAATTTATTTTCTGGGCTGGTATTATAGAACTCTCCTCCCAGTTTATTGCAAAACCCAAGTGAGACAGGTGATTCACCAGTACAACTGTTTGAGCCTCTGCCTCTTCTTTCGAGCGAGACAGAGCAATAGATCGTCGAGGTAGAACAATATTTTCATGCCCTTTGAACGTAGCGGGTGTAACGCCGCCTCGATAACCTTTGAAAAGGTCCGGGGAGCGAGAGCGTACCCGAACAGCAGGCAGTTGAACTAGTAACAAACCCCCTGAAAGGCAAACCTGAGGAATTTTCTGTGTTTGATTATTATTGGGATGTGGAAGTATGCGTCTTTGAGATCGATCGACACAAACCAATCCCCTCGTATCACGTACTCGAGAACACGTTTTATTGTCAGCACATGAAAAGGACAACTCATGATGTGTTTGTTGAAAGTCAACAAATCCAGAATCGGCCTCAGTCCTCCTGACTTCTTTGGAACCAGGAATTACTAAAAGTAAAAGCCGGTTTTCTCCTCGCTCGAAGGAACCCCGGAAATGACGTGTTTTGCTAATAGTTCCTGCAAATCCAACTGCAGCGCCAAGCCCTGCTCCGTTGAAGTGAGATTTGTCTCTAGCACCCCATTGAACTTTGGCGGTGCTCCTCAAAACTGTAGGGTATAACCTTTGCAAATCACTCGACTTAACCATCCGTTCAGTGAGCAGGTCTCGAGCCAAGTAGCGCTGTGATCCGACAAAGGTGCATCTTGGCTATTCTGCCTCGCGAGTGGAAATAGCCTGGCCTCTACATCCAGTAAATACTGCCAAATCACTCCAGTTCTGCATTCCCTTCACTGGCTCCCAGTTGAGTTTAGAATCTGTTTTAAAGTCCTTGTGCTCACGTACAAAGCTTTAAATGGCCAGGCTCCTGTATACCTTTGTCAGCTTTTAACTAAATACTCTGCTGCCCGTGACCTTCGATCACAGACCCAGAACTTCTTGGATGTTCCACGTACGCGGATGAAAACTAAAGGGGACAGGGCCTTTCAGTCAGTGGCCCCCAAGCTTTGGAATAGTTTGCCCCTGCAGCTTCGTTTTGTTGACTCTGTTGAGGTTTTTAAAAAACAACTGAAAACACTTTTATTCGCTCAGGCTTTTATGTCATGATTTTACTGTATTTTTCATTGATTGATATTTGTAGTTTTTATGCTTGTTTTATTCTGTGTATACTTTTGCTGTTGATTTTTGTTGTACAGCGCTTTGTGATTTTATATCTGTGATAAGCGCTCTAGAAATAACTTTACTTACTTACTTACTTAATTACTTACTTACCGCCGCTAAGCGGATAGTTTCCGCATTGGCCCATGGGAGACCCTTCTGGAAAGGGGTGTTTACCGGACGTCGCGTCACAACCCTTGCACTGGTCCCTGTTTGACTCATGCAAGCATGACAAACGTCTCTTTCGCGGCAGATCGGTGACTGTACCTGTTTCTGTCCGACTTATGGAAGGAAGAGGCGAAAAGGTCCTGGCTGAAACTGTTCCCAGACCAGGCTCATGTGTTTGAACCGATTTTGAGAGAACAGGAACTTGCCTGACTCGTTTGCACAGTTCACCGCTCTGTGTCTGATGACTGCTGTGATAGCGGGCCCCCACCGTTGTGTGGAGAAGCGGGGCTGAAGTGTTCACAGAGAGGTCTCTGTCTGCACCTGCAACCCGACTCTTTGTTTGATCACAGAAGAAGGACACACTTTTCTGTTTAACTCTGAAAGAAAACCTCGTGTCAATTCTTTTACCCGTGTTAGGAGATACAGTATGTTCACATACCCCGGACAGAGGGGTTCAGCATGTCTGAATAAAAAACCCTGTTTTTCAAGACAGATTCTTTACTTTGTTCCAAGCACATACTGTCAGTACACACACCTCCGGCACACCGTCACTTCTTGTACTGGCCTCTCCTCGTGTCCTGGTGCTGACCGGCCCAAGGCTGATGACGGCCCCTTCCTCTGAACGTCTCGGTTCTCTGGAAGGACTGGGAAGGGTGCCCTCTCATTGCAGCTGGGGGCGGCGGCACGGCAAAAGTTGCGGAAGGTGAAGAGCATCGCTGCTGATGGCGAAAAGTCTACCCTGGTCTCGTGCATGCACAGGCCCGCGGGCAGAGCGGGGGTATGGCCGGGGGGAGACGACATGTTTGTGCACTTGTTCCAACGCCTCTGAGGATGAACTCAGTTGCTCGAACACCGACTGGTAATGAGCACCAAACAGCCCGTCTGGAGAGATGGGGCCTTTGAACAACTCTCTTTTCACTTAATCAGGGATGGATGAGGAAAGTTTCAGCCACAATTGTCTCTGGAGCACAGTAGTCCAGGCTGAAATCCACGTTGAACATGTTGCAAGCACTGTACAGGTAGTCCCCGACTTACGAGCGAGTTCCGTTACAACGAGGTGCTCGTAACACGGAAATCTCGTAATTTGGAACGGCCGCCACGTGTCTCGTAAGTCCGGAATTTCGCTCGTAAGTTGGAACGGTTTTGCTAGCGCGACTACAAACACTCGTTTTTCATCGAAAAACTGCTTATGAGTGCATAAAAATGATCGGAAACGTGTGTCCACATGTTTAGCTAACGAACTGTGGTGAAAAAACACAGAAAAACTCAGTATTTTTTGCGTTTTTTCCAAAAATTCGCCAGCTCGTAAGTCCGGAACCTCGTAAGTTAGAGCGCTCGTAAGTCGGGGACTACCTGTACACAGGTTCGTGATCGTGTCAATCGCAGCTCCGGCCATTTCGTGCTTAGGCTCGTGTCCAATGCCGAGCGCCAAGAGCGCAATATTGTTTGCGGCTGCACCAACCTGATAAGAACATTTGTGAATCTTGTCCTGGAGCTTGGTGGCGAGCTGGTCGTTGGGTGCAGGTGGTGAAATCCGTTTCCCGACGTGTTTAGCCGGTCTCAGTCCAAACACTGCCGACAGGCTGGGCTCCAACGGGAGGACAGCGGAGAAAGCCTGGTCCGTGTGTCCTTGGACCTTCGTGATGGGGACGAAGGATGAGACAGGAGCTCTTAGTTTCAGAGGCTCGTTTGCTGCGCTCTGCAGTAAGGAGGCCACTTCTGCAACGCTGGGCCAGATCGCCTCCGCTTGGCCGCCGTTTTTTATAGCGAACCTTCCCGCCAACAACGAGGGTGAGGCCTGAATGGTGCCTTCAGGGACCTTCAGCCCGCAGACGTCCGCAGCCCACCTGATGATGTCGAGGAGGGCATGGAGCAAGTTGGAGTGAGCGCCCTGCAGAACCGGCATGTCCGTCTGAGGTGGCGTCTGTCCCGCAGCTTCTGGGTGGTCTTGTTGTGTTGAATCGATGAAGAAAAAGTGGGAGCAGAACCACGGTCCAAGGGCGCTTTATAGCGGGCCGGGGCAGGGTACACAGCAGGTGGGCGTGGACTAAAAGTCTTCAGTGTTGGCGCGAAGCGCAAGGGATAAACCCAATAGGTGTAGCTTTAAAGGGCGGAACTTACACAAAATAGAACCTTTGTTAGTTTGTTTTGTAAAATGTGCTTGAATATTAAAGTACCAAATTTTAAGTGCTGGTAATGATGCAAATCTAAATTGTGCCGATTTTCTTGATAAAAATAGCACTTTAACCTCTGAACTATTTTGATTTTTGCAATTTAGGGGGAAAAAACTAAAGTCAGAATATCTCAATGAGTCAGTCACACATGGTATTTTACAATCTCTGTTGGCACAAACTTGCTAGTGTTTGAATGTAGGAAACAATTAAATGCATTCTGTCTTGCGTTGCTAATAATAGCTAGCCTGATTGCTGAGCACAGCTACGAGCTAACCTACGGATTGTCTTAGTTGCACTAGAATGGAGGTCTTTGCTTTATTGTTCCATATTAAAATTGGTTTATTTTTAGTTCCTTGTGTTAAGTCTGCATTCCTGTATTCAAGACCTTCAGTCACCGTGATACTAACTGGATTTTAGCCACATCTGCATTGCTTGTAGCCTGGCAAAATTAATGCCATTCTGCTTTGGATTTTGCAAGAAGCTTCCCATGAAACTAAACCATCAATCCATCCATCCATCTATCCATCCATCCATCCATCCATCATCTGCTTATTCCTAAGTTGGGTCACGGAGGCAGCAGCTTGAGCAGGGAGGCCCAGACAGCTCTTTTCACAGCCTCATCTTCCTTTTCCCTTTTTCCTCTTCCTTCTTTCTACAGCCTCTTCTGGGAGGACTCCAAGGTGTTCCCAGGCCAACCAAGCGTGTCCTGATCTCCTCCCAATCTGACATGCCCGAACCACCTCAACTGGCTCCTTTCGATGTGGAGGAGCAGCAGATCTACTCCAAGTCTTTCCTGGATAACCAAACTTCTCAGGAAAGGAGTAGTTTAGGAGAGTCCAGCTACCCTGCAGAGGAAACTCATTTCAAATGTCTGTATCCACGATCTCATTCTCCGAGTCCCCGAGGCTCAATGAGATTAACCTGTCTAAATAAATGTTGAATGAATTAATGAATTATTTCGGTCACTACCCAGAGTTCATGATCACAGGTTAGGGTAGGAATGTAGACTGACCGGTAAACAGAGAGGTTTTCCATACAGCTCAGCTCCCATCTCTTCACCACAATGGACTGGCACATAGTCCGCAGTACTGCAGATGTTGCACCAATCTGTCTGTCAGTCTCACGCTCCATTCTTCCCTCACTCGTGAACAAAACCCTGAGATACTTGAACTCCTCCACTTGAGAAAGAACCTCACCCTCTCGACCTGAAGAGAGCAATCCACCCTTTTCCGAAACTAAACCCTGAATGAAAGTTTATCAAGGTCCCTTAGTCTAAAGGTAATCTAATGTAAGAGTGCATGCTTTGCGTGTTTATATAGAATAACTTTTGGTCCATTTTCAATAGGTTACCTTCTTCTATCAAGGCCATTTTGAATTGTCTGTTGAACTTGAGAGGGAGAGAGTCAAAATATAAAAGCCATTGTTAGGTCATCCCCCCATGACCCAAAGTGGAAGAAGTGGGTAAAAGATAATGGATGGATGGATGAATGGATGGATGTTAGGTCATCCAATTCAGAAGATGTTAAATTGTCTATACAAAAATGGTGAACAGACTCCCCACATTGCTGTGGTGTTTGTTCACTTTAATGCAAAAATAACCCAGTTCCCTATAAGACCAGCTAATTTTATGTTGTATTGTTTTATTTTGACTGCTACAGTTTTAATTGATAAATAACAGTGGCATGCATTAATTCCTCATCATCAACTTCTGTCATATAAAGTGTGTTAGGACACAGTTGTAGTGGGCATGACCGTGTCCACTTTGATACACCTGTGTATTTTTGAACTGTTCCAGAGATGACCTTTACTGACCTCTCAGTAAAGCAAGACATTTACTACAAATTATTCCATTAGTTGTAATCTGAGAACATAGTCACCAAAAGAGACTATTTCTATCTTTGATTTTATTCTAATGTGATCAAAAGAATAACTTTTGTCATTTTCATGATATATGTTATGCTGTGTTATTCTTTTAATATGGAGTATTACTGTGTTACTTGACCATATAATGGTGTCAGAGTTGAATTTTATGTCAAACTGTGCTTTTCAGATTTGTTTTAGAAGTGTTAAGACGCTAATCCAAGTGTTTTTCCTCTTGGAGTCTATGAGTCTGTCTTTTCCTAAACATTTCCC